>JACEFZ010019050.1:20000-36470 GCA_014155875.1 Cepaea nemoralis | reverse complement strand
TTTTTTGAGGTTTTGGGGGGTAATTTTCCACTTAATGAATGGGTCGTCACAGGTGGTGGGATACTCTTCTTTGAGTGGGTGTGTTATTGGGTTTTGTTTTAATTTGGTCAGCGCTAGTTACACACGTCAGACAATGACGTTACGAGGGATTTGCGTTGGACAACTGTACAAAAATGAACATTGCAAAAATACATTAGGGATCCATTTATAGGCGGGGTTAGGTATTTGACTCGCCGTCAAAACCAAAATCGACGAAACACGAAGCATATTATTTTCTCGATTATACGTGTACGCTGTATAACGATAGAGAAAAGAGGATTCGCCGTTTCACTCGCTCACCAGAGTCGTGGATCAGCTCAGTGTTCTTGTCTCGACCATGCCACGTAGTCAAGCCATCCAGATATTTACTTCTCTGTCTTCTCTTTGTTCACTTCCCCTCGATCTTGCCAGTAATCACCAAGTTCTTCAATTTATTTCTTCTCATAACATGTCCAAAAAATGTTGACTGTCTACGTCTAATTTTACTAATCAGTTTACGATTTTCATATGTCTCTTGTAGTACTTGGTCATTGGTTTTTCCTTCTGCCCATGGTATTCTTTGCATTCTTCTCAGAAACCACATTTCCACAGCCATCAGATGTTTTTCAGCTTCACTGCTCATTGTCCAAGCTTCATATTCATATAAAAGTACAGGTTAGCACCTCAACAATCTTTTTCTTGTTTCAATTGACATTCTTTTATTGGTCAGAATGTTTTTCATCTTGCTAAAGGCTACTTTCGCCATGGCGATTCAGGTTCTAATCTCTTCAAGGCATCGCCCATCAAATGTTATTACTGTTTCGAGATAATTGTACCGATTCATTTGTTGAAGAATATTCCCATTTACTTGTATATTACATTGTGGTATTTCGTTCTTCCTAGTGACAACCATAATCCGTGTCTTCTTTCAATTTAATTCTAACCCTAGTTTTTTCACTGAGTGCAACAACCGCATCTACAAATTGTTGCAGATCATAACAAACCAGGGACGCAGAGGTGTTTCCAAGGCACCAGGGCCGGGTTATATACTGGCCAAGACCTATTGACGCGTCCTCGTCGAGCGTCCTGGGCAACAGGTCCCTTCGGGGTCCTGGCTAAAGTCAGTAGGATCGCCGATTCCTCCGAAGTCGGAGAGTGTCTGCCTGTACGGCGAGGAACCACCAGTCTGCACACCAATAAGCCAGACATGGGACAACGGATACTCACGCAAAACTCAGGTCCTGTATGACATCACACTGATGTTGGACAACAGGATGCCTTTATCCGACATATAGGACTTCGCGTTGGAGCTCAAGCCAACGAACACAAGCAAGCAAGCATAACAAACCAAAAAAACAAAAACAAAACTCAGACCAAATAAACAGAAATAAAAGTGGGGAAAATGAGCAATCACATAGTGATGACGACTAAGAAAAATAGTAATAAATAACAAAAACACAAACATTAGATTGCAAGATTTATTGCCTGACATATTTCGCTGTATCTGGTCAGTTACATACTGCAGAAATCACAACATAAACTAAAGTAAGCTATCAGTTTATGTTGTGTGATTTATGCGGTATGTACCTGACCACGCTCTGTGGCGAAAGTCTTACGAATGCCATTCGTAATCCAGCATACCGATATAGAAGCAAACCGCCTTGTGTTAGTTTCCAAACAACAGTATGAGAGCGGGTCGCTCAGTACGCAATGGCAAACTACTGAACGTAACACGTGCCCCGGAAACACAAACAGCCATAAAATACTGGAGTTGACGTCTACGTCCTGGGAATATACGCAACTAACATTTTTTTTTAAACCTGACGAGATGCAGCGACATATGTCAGGCAGCCTATGCAGGCAGTCGTGCAATCTATTGTTTATGTCTTCGTTATTCAAATTCATTAGGGTAAACATTGTTTAGAATAATAAAAAAGGTAATACGCACCTGTCGTTTCCGACGTTACATTGTTTCATTCCTAAAGCTGTTGTTACTTTTACGTTTGCATTCTCAATGCTCCCTTGCCTAGGGGTTAGCGACTTTCTCCGTAATCCCGTATACTCTAGTGACTAACTTGACGTGCGCGAGAATCGGTGGCGGTTCTCGCCGTGTCGGTAACTTACGGGGTATGTGAGCCGGTAGCTCAGAAAGTAATCTTGAGCGTAATCTTGCCAATAAATCAACAATCAGCTGAAAGATGCTGATGTTGACAGCGATGTCATGTAAAGGATCTCATCTCATCTCATCTCATAATGTTCCTCTTGTACCTTGCGGTGTCGAGGTGAAGTATAAACATCGTGAAAGTGTCCGATTATGGGCTTCATATATCGATATTCCCATGGACTCTGCTATTCCCTCCGTCCAACGTTTACGTGGTCGGCCTCTTCCTCTGTTTCCATCTGGTCTGTACATCATTGCTTGTTGTGGTATGTAAAGGATATGCGAAAAGAAAAAAAAAACATTCTCAATGCGGTTGTTACATTCACATTATAATTCCGGATGTAGTTGTTACTTTAAGTTGTTCTTCTTCTTCTTCTTTCGTTCGCTTGAAACATGTCTACAACTGCAATGTCGTCTCTTGTATGAATCTAACAGTCTTTTTTAGTTCATTCAGCGGTCCATAGAGTTTATCTTCCACTGTTGTCTCTCTAGGCCAGAAGGTTCGCCTGGATATGTTGTAGTTTGGGCAATCCTGGAGTATGTGCTCTGCTGTCTGCGACGCCAAACCACATGTGCACATGGCTGAGTCACCAATCTTGAATTTTGTATACAAGTGGTTGCGTAATCTATTGTGTCCTGTTCTGAGGCGCAGAAGAATGACCTGTTCTGATCTGTCCATAACGTGGTAGTCGTCTTGAGTAAGGTTTGGAGGCTTTCTGATTGATTTGATCATTCTTTTCTTTTGGTGGTATGTAATAGGCACATCAGGTTGTTCTTCTTTTGCTCCTTCCTTAGCCAATCGATCAGCTCTGTCGTTTCCGGGGACTCCACAGTGGGATGGTATCCACTGTATGGTGATCTTACGCTGACTGCTAAGTTCAGAAAGTAGTGTCCTCAGAACTGGCAATTTCCCAGACAGGAGCGCCTCTATTACGGATTTTGCATCTGTCAATATCACTGCAGGTTGTGTACCATGGCTGGTATTTTGTAATTTCTCTGTGGCTATCTTGATTGCCTCAATTTCAGCATCATAGTTATGGCAGTACTTTCCTGTTGGAATTCTGGCCGTGTCTCTAGTATTATTTGGGTATTCTATGTACACTCCCGCTCCTCCATTTCGAACAGCATTTTGTGCTGACCCATCTGTGTAGACTCGGATCCAGAGGTCCTGTGGGTATTCATCATCAAGGAAGCTGAGAGTGGCTGTTCTGCGCTGTACACTGTTCTGTTCTTCCTTGTCCAATATTCCTCTCACTTTTGACTGGATTTGTAGCGATATTCTATGCTCATCTTTCCACGGGGTTCGCTCTGGAATAGTTGTCAGGGAACTGTGGGAAGATCGATGGATTCTCTGCAGAGTTGTTTGGCCTGGAGGATGAAACTACTTCTTTTCAACCGCCCCATTGCTAAGTTTTCAAATCGGTTCTTCATAGGGTGGCCTGGCAAGCTGAGAAACTTTTCTGCTTGTATTAGTGTTTTTGTATCTCTGCGTTCTCTTAAAGCTTGTGTCCTCCCCATTTTCTCCATTGCTACTATAGGGGTTGATCTCATTCCTCCTGTGATGACTCTAAGAGCTTGATTTTGCACCTTGTCCAGCTCCTGCAATGTAGTTTTTGATGCTGAACACCACGCAGTTGACCCGTATTCCAAGTGTGGTCGTATGCTCTGTTGGTAAACTTTGCTAAGTATTTTCCCACTGGCTCCCCACGTGGTTCCAGTTAGCTTTCTCAGGATGGCAATTTTCCTTCTGGCTTTTGCTACTGCTTTTTTGATGTGTTTTTCTCCATGTCAGCCTGTCGTCGAATGTTACACCAAGGTATGTTGGTTCCTTATCTTCTCTTAGGGGTGTTCCATTTATCTGAATGCTCCCTGCCTTTTGTTTCGGAGAAAGGGTAAATAGAGTGGTGCTGCACTTGTCAGTGTTTATGCTGATACACCATCTATCCGCCCATGCAACAAATGTATCTACAGCTCTCTGTAGCAATATGGTGGCCACTGATGCATGTTCATTTGCGCTCCACAAAACCAGGTCATCAGCGTACATTGCCGCTTTAATTCCGTCGGGTAGATTAGCAACAAGATCATTGATGAAGATTAGAAAAAGTGTTGGGGACAGGACTCCGCCCTGGGGAACACCGTGACGCAATAGAACTTTCTTGCTCTTGAGACCGTCTATCTGTACTCGGGCTCTTCTGTTGTGCAAGTATGCTTTTACCCATTTGTACATTCTTCCATTGACTTTACAGTTTCTCAGTTTCTTCATCAGACCCTCTTTCCAGACTTTGTCAAAGGCTTTCTTCAGATCTATCCAAGCCGCAAGTACCAGCTTCTTCTCTTGGAATGCATTCTCAACTTCTTGAGAGAGGTAGGTTGTCTGATCTTCCGTAGAGTAGCACTGTCTAAAGGCAGCCTGTTGTGGCACAAGGATGTTTTCACTTTCAATGTTCTACTGTAGTCTGTGATTGATGACGCGTTCCATTGTTTTGCAGAGACAACTGGTGAGGCTAATGGGTCTGTAGCTGGAGGCAATGGCACTGTCTTTCCCAGATTTTAGGAGGGGTATCATGATTGCTTCTCTTCAGACTTGTGGAACACTGCCTAAGGTCCATGTATTATTAAAGATCTGTAGCAACTTTGCTTTGGCCTCTGTTCCTAGGTTCCTGATCATTTCATTGGAGATACCATCAGCTCCTGGTGATTTTCTCATTTTCAGTTTTGATATGGCTAGCTCCAGTTCACTGAATGTGATAGGTGTCTCCATAACCTCATGTACAATTTCCTTCTGTCCTGTATTTTGCCATTTCTCTCGAATCTCCTGTTGTTTCTCTGGACAAATTTCAATATTGTTATCTTGTGCGAATGAGTCCGCAAAATGGTCAGCTGCTTGCTTTCCTGTTAAAATGTTTCCGTCTTTATGTAGCGCAATTTTTGAGTTTCTCCCTGTGCCCTCATCGTTAAGCTGTTTTATTAGCCTCTATAACTTCCTTGTGTCTCTTTCAAAGTTCAGTGACTCTGTTTTCTCCTGCCAGCTTTTCCGTCTAGCCTGCAGTTGTGCCC
Source organism: Cepaea nemoralis (assembly GCA_014155875.1). Classification (NCBI taxonomy): domain Eukaryota; kingdom Metazoa; phylum Mollusca; class Gastropoda; order Stylommatophora; family Helicidae; genus Cepaea; species Cepaea nemoralis. Next base: position 31,234 of record JACEFZ010019050.1, on the reverse strand, counting down.
TTTGAAATTTGGCTTTTGCGTGCTGATATTTATTGTGGTGCTCTTGGCTGGGATTGGCCTCTGCTTGTTTTCTACATACATCCACATCATTATGCAACTGTTCCAGTTCACTATTCCAGTAGGGTTTATAATGTTTACGGGCTCCTCTTGGTATTGTTTCTCGTGCTGCCTGTAGTATGCATTTCCCAAACTCTTCAACTACTTTATTTATGTCCTTCTCAGTGTTCAGGTTTTTAACCAGTATGCTGGTGCGATGCTTGTACATTGCCCAGTCTGCTTTCTTGTAGTTCCACCTCGAGAGGGTGCTGCTTTCACTTACAAACTCGTTTTCTACAGTTAGAAAGACTGGCCGATGGTCACTGCCACCAAGTTGTTTCCCAACAATTCGTGTAATGTTCCACTCCAGGTCTGGTGAATAAAACGCCAGGTCAGGTGTAGTTGTAGAGTGCCATGATTTCGAGTAGAAGGTATGTGGGTCAGACGGCTTGTTAATCAGGATGAATCTATTCTCATCCTGCCAATCTTCCAATCTCTCTCCTCTCTGGTCCATGTGATCATAGCCCCAGCTCTGCGAATGGCTGTTGAAGTCGCCACACACAATCATTTTTCTTTTTAATGGTAGTGTGTCCAGTGCCTGTGGGCGGTCATTTGGACAGTAGTAATTGATCAGGTGAAAGTCTGTATTGTCTGTTTTAAGTTTAAGTGCCTGATACTCAGCCCCTTCCATGTGAACTTCAATTTCCAGTGCAATTTCTGAAGTAAAGTTTTCATTTATTTTGCAGCTGTTGTACTGCTATTTGTTTTTTGTTTGCATTCGCGCGCTTTGAACTAGACCGTAGTCCATACTCGCGTGACTACTACAAGCAGGTGCTAATACTGGGAGTGGACTGGACTTATGTTTGAGTATGGATTATCTGTTCCTATTATCAGTATCCCTCGCCATCAGGCGAAGTAACTCTGACTTCTCACCGACTTGCAACTTACGTCCCCATGTCAAAGACGGGAACTCAAAATTTTAATCCAGCTGACCGGTATATGGGTTGGACCCACTACCCCGCTATTAGGACACCATCGTTTTAAAGTAAGCGCACCTACCCTTTCGGCCATGTTAAATGCTGGTGCAGTTATTTTCACGTTTTCATCTCCAATGCACTTGTTGTTTTCATTTTTTGTTTTAAATTTCCGGTGCATTTGCAATGTGCACATATCTATTCCCAATGGAATTTTTAATTTTAACCTTTCAATTAACAATGCAGTTATTACTTGAGCTCTGTCCATCCCAGGAAGTTGTTGCTTGCTTGCTTGCTTTTGTTCGTTGGCTTGAGCTCCAACGCGAAGTCCTGTATGTCGGATGAAGGCATCCTGTTGTCCAACATCAGTGTGATGTCATACAGGACCTGAGATTTGCGTGAGTATCCGTTGTCCCATGTCTGGCTTATTGGTGTACGGACAGGTGGTACCTCGCCGTACAGGCAGACACTCTCCGACTTCGGAGGTATCGGCGATCCTACTGACTTTAGCCAGGACCCCGAAGGGGCCTGTTGCCCAGGAGGCTCGGCAAGGACGCGTCAATAGGTCTTGGCAAGTATATAACCCGGCCCTGGTGCCTTGGAAACACCTCTGCGTCCCAAGAAGTTGTTAATTAAGTACTAGATATTTGAGTATAAAAAAGCAAAGATGTAACAATATGAGGCACACTACCACAATGCAACAACTGATGGAGCTAGGATGACACAATGAGTCAAGAAAGTTGTCATTAATGTAAAGTCTCCGGTCTCCCTGGCCTAGGAGTTAACATCTTTCTCCGTAATCCCGTATACTCTCGTCAGTAACGAGATGTGCGCGAGATTGGGTAGCGGTTCTCGCCTCGTCGGTGACTTACGGGGTATATGTGCCGGTCGCTCAGAAAGCAATAGCAAACTACTGACCGTAATGTTGCCTAGTACATCAATAGCAGCTGAAAAATGCTGATGTTGATTGCAACGTCCTGTAAGGGATATGCAAAAAAAAAATATATATATATATATATATATATATATATATATATATATATATATATATATATATATATAGTATATATATATATATATATATATATATATATATATATAAAGTAAACAAGCACTTACTGAGCTGCCTCAGACAATCTGAGTTCAAATACCAGCCCTTTCGTGAAAATTGTAATGTGTGAACTATTTATTGTTACTTATTTTTACACATATTCGTATTCCCCCGAAGCCGGAGAGTATCTGCCTGCATGGCGAGGGACCACCAGTCTGCACACCAATAAGCCAGACATGGGACAACGGATACTCACGCAAACCTCAGGTCCTGTATGACATCACACTGATGTTGGACAATAGGATGTATTCATCCGACATACAGGACTTCACGCTGGAGTTCACAGCCAGCGAACGCAAGCAAGCAAGCACTCATATTTGTGAAAATTGTACAGTGTGAACTATTTATTGTTACTTATTTTACTCATATACGTGAAAATTGTAATGTGTGAACTATTTATTGTTACTTATTTTACTCATATTTATCAACAGTAGGCAATTTTCACAAGAAATCAGAGGCAGTCTAGCCACAACAATGCAGAGGTTAAATATAAATCGTGCATTGATCCAGGATCTGTCATTGAACTCTTAAATCCTTGTGGCCAGTATGTAGGGTGACCCAAGCTTTAAAGGATCGGTCACTTCTACTGGATTACTTGTTTCATTGTCCACTATTTGTGTATTTTAAATTTAAAAATACCGACCTTATAATCAGGCTTAAAGGGGCTATTTGTGTATTTTAAATACCGACCTTATAATCAGACGTAAAGGGTGTATGCTGGATATATCGCGAAGGAGTTAAGGATGCAATTCGCAATCTCACATACGGCGTTCGAAACACAGCTGCGGGCGATTTGGAAGCAATCTGCCTTGCGTTGGTTTTTATACAATAGTATTAGTGCAGGTCGTTACGAAAGCAATGGCAATCTACTTAACGTAAATTTTCCAAGAAATCAAAACCAGCGCACAAATGCTATAATTGACTGCGACGTCCTGTAAAGGATATGCAACTAAAAGAGTATAGTGAAGGCCATTGTCATTATACCTCTGTTATCTGTAATATTTTACAATAATATATATATATATATATATATATATATATATATATATATATATAATATATATATATATATATATATATATATATATATATATATATATATATTCTTTAAAATACCGTAACAGGAACATGGTGTGGGCAAGTCAAGTGTTAAGACCATCAGAATGTGTAGCCCTCAGTGCAAGGACGGATAGGTGGTCAGTCTCTCCCTCCCGTAGCGGGCATTGAGCTATCGTCCGATCTCTTTCATACCATTAATCAACGCAAGATCTAACGATGATGTCATCGCGCTCGCTGACTGTAAATTACACATAAGGAGAAATAACCCTCTACCTAACACTAGCTACCTTTCAGAGTTACATCCCATTACTTATACATTAATCATCATCATCATCATCATCATCATCATCATCATCATCATCATCATCCGGTGACTTATCCTAGACAGAACATATTGCCCCCCTACCCCCACCCCATAACATTATTCCTACAAGTTCTCTCTACTACCGTGTGTTTGTAAAGTCTCACTACACTTTGTGTGTAGAACAAATTTGAAAACAAAAATTCCATCTTCGGTTGATAACACTATTTTATTTGGTGTGCACAGACGACAGCCATTCGCTGCATATTGCTTCACGATCAACTGTGGAGCACATCTTTTGATGACATCATGCACTTCAATTTTCAAATTTGTTCTACAAAGTGTAGTGAGACTTGACAAACAGCCGGTATAAGCCTGATGTGCTGCCTGTGTTGCTGTCAGGTGAGAACACCCTGAATGCACTCACGGTGTTGTCTTTATCTTCTCCGCCGCCCACTCCGCCTCCCCCTAGAAAGGTTTTAATGTGTAAGGGTATAAAGGGCAACCAGATCGACTTAATTGCGCCGGGTTTACCACATATGACTCGGTCCCCGTTCGCACGGCAGCCTGCCGAAAGCGCAGCACATAGTACAAACTCCATAGCTCCAGCGAAGGTGTCTCCGAGAAATGTGCACTCGTGAACCGAACTACGTTGCCCAGAATCGAACCCACGACCTTCTGAGCTCAAGGCAAGCGACTAAGTACTTCACCTACCCCCCCCCCCCCCACCCAATTGTCATATTTTACGAAAATGATTGTCTTTCAATGCCCATAATATTTCATAACCGTCGCAAGTATTTGTTTTAAAGACAAAAACTCCTCAATATCTAGTTCTTATTGTATGTTTGTTCACTTGTTCCAATAAAATACCATTATATATCTAATTTTGTAAATTGTAAATAACGCGATATGATTACGTAATTATATATATTTATATTACGTAATATAAAACGTTAGTTATCTGTTAGCGTATAATCTTTGCATTCCGGACAAGGCCATAGGTGCCCCGATCCTCCACCAACATACGCATCAGCATCCGGCGGCTAATAGTGCCAGTTCTGTGTTGGCTGATGAGATTCTTTATTCCCCCAATGTACATCTCCATCTGGCAGTGCCATTTCTAACTTCCGTATCTCTCATTCTGGATAACGAAGTGGATTCACTTACGTGAATGTCTTTCGTTTTGGACATTTATATACGGGCATTAATAACATCGGCACGATTCGTGAGCCGGCCATCTGTAGGGGATGCAGAGCCAGCAAGTTTATCAGCCTGTTTATTTCCCTCATCTCCTGCATGTCACGGAACGAAGATGGGGGTGACTCTAAGTGTAACAGATCACCGATGCGATTCGACCTACAGTCTACATTCAGATCATGCTCAGTGAATCATTTAGTAATGTAAAAAGGTTTAATTGCCAATTAAATATGAATCAAGAGAAAGACATTGGTAACCTAACATTTGGATGTCTTCACTTCATAATCAAAAGTAGGTTGCCATCATGATAATGCGTAAACCACCCAGCGAGTGCCCATTGATCTATAAGCATAAAAATTAGCTTAAAAAACAAGAGGCCAGACTTCACTGCAACGGGTTTTATCCGATATAGCTCGGTCTCTTTGCACAGGGCGTCTCAGAGGAAACTGCATTCGTGAACCGTCTATAAGTATATGAATTGGAACCGTATACCCAGAATGCACCGGGGCGTGTACAAGCTCTTTCTAGTTACTTCATTTATTCTTTCAGTAGCATGTCCTTTTCAGAACCTCGCTCCTATAACAACCTTCCGGAAAACCTCACGATCATAAACAAGATGTCCCGCGTCCGATACACCCATCTGGAGATCATCCGCCACATCCTGCACCCATCTTCTCTTGGCCTTCCTCTTCCTCTCTTCTCAGGCATATATACCTCTATTATTGTTCTCTCCAAACATTCGTGGCGTTTCAAGTGACCAAACTATTTCAATTTTTTTGTTTGTTTTATCGTCTTTAATAGCTAACCTTCTTCAATATTCAGCTCTTGAAGTATGGATGCATTTGTTCTTTTCTTTACCTAAGATATTCTTAGAACTCGTCTATAACATTTATATTCAAATGCATTTATGCGCTGTTCAGCTTGTTTAGTAAGTGTCCAGGTCTTACAGGCGTATGTTGCAATGGGAAAGATGCATGCTCTTAAAAATATAATTTTTGTAGTTCTGTCTGTCCCACTCCATAATTTATTCAGTTGTTTCAGTCTCTGAAGAGCAATTTATAGTCGTCGTTTAATTTCTTTCATTGCGTCACCGTTGTTGGTAATCAGTGACCCAAGATATTCAACATTTTCCACTACCTCCAACTTTTCCTCATTAACATATATTTCTTTACCTATAGTAGTTTTATCTGTATGCATTATCTTTGTTTTTGCTATATTAAGATATAAGTTGTGATTTTCACTATTCAGTTGGGTTGAGGCTATTAGGTTTTCTATGCCATTCTGTGTTGTGGATAGCAATACTGTATCATCAGCATTCCGAATCTCTGGTATGTCATGACCACCGATATTTAGGGCATCATATAGCTCCCTGTTTATATAATCTCTTACATTTCTCATTATATTTTCGGCGTACAGGTTAAACAAATAGGGTGACAGCACGCAGCCCTGACGGACTCCTTGTTTGATGTCAAACCAATCTGATGTCTCGCCATCTAATCTAGCCGCTGCTTGCTGGTCTAGATAGAGCATTATTATGAGTTGTATTACATGTGATGGAAAGCCCATATTCCTCATGATTTCCCAAAGTTTCTGATGTTGTACACAGTCAAATGCCTTTGAATAACCCACAAAATATGAGAATAGGTTTACATTAAATTCTCTGTACTTCTCTATTATTAATCTCATGTTGAGAATGTGATCTCTTGTTCCTCTTCCGTGTCTAAATCCAGGTTGAACCACATTAATTTCTTCTTCCATTTTCTTACGAAGTCTTTCCATTACGATTTTTAGTAGAATTTTGCTTGCATGACTGATCAGGGCAACAGTTCTAAAGCTGGTGCATAATTTCAGGTTGCCCTTTGTTTGGTATTGGAATGAAGATAGTTCTCTTCCAATCTTTTGGCCAAATACCATATTTCCATATCGTTCTACATAATGCGTGATAGATTTGTATGATTTCTTCTCCTCCCGCTTTAATTAGTTCAGCTGGTACCTCATCACATCCGGGTGATTTACCATTCTTCGTGTTCTTTATTGCCCATGTAATTTCATCTAATGAGGGTTCAGGTTCTGTCTCTGCTGTCATTGGCTCATGTATCTCATTCATATCCTCACTGTCACTCATATCATAAATTCCACTGCAGTACTCCTGCCATCTTTCTAGAATTTGTCTAGATTCTGTTAAGGTATTGCCCATCTTGTCACAGATAACATTTAATTGAGGTTGAACATTTCAATAACTTCATTTCTTTAAACATTTCGTAATCTCTTCAGCACGACGACAGTGTCTTATAAAATAATGACACTCTATAACACTACAAAAGTATATTATAATACATGACACTTCATAGCTCTACGACAGTGTCTTATAACAAGACAAGATCCCAGGCACCGAAGTCCTAGAAAGAGCGTCCATGCCCAGTATCCACACTCTCCTAATGAAAAATCAGATTCGCTGGGCTGGTCACTTAACTCGCATGCCAGATCACAGGCTCCCGAAACGAATGTTTTACGGCGAGCTGCGTTGTGGTAAACGCTTCAAAGACGGCCAGAGGAAACGCTTTAAAGACACTGAAAATCTAACTGAAAGCTTTCGGAATTCATCATGACACCTGGGAGATTGCTGCAAAAGACCGAAATTCTTGGCGTACATCATTACGCAAGGGTGCAGACACTTGTGAAACAACCAGGACTGCAATAGCTGTGAAGAAAAGGCTGGACAGAAACACCACTGAAGGAGATCCTCCTCCTGGAACGTCAAGCATTCTTTGCCCACTTTGCCAAAGAACATTTCGAGCCAAAATAGGCCTTACCAGCCAACTTAGAACTCACGCCTCCATATTTTTAACCCCACTGGATGAAATGAATGGTCATCATCATTCTTGATGGACAAGCAACAAAAAATGAAATTTCATAATACTACAACAATATCTTATAATAAATCACACCTTATAGCACTACGAGAGTATCTTAAAATAATGACACTTCATAGCACTACGACAATGTCTTATAATAAGTAAACGCACAAATGACTCATTTTTCTGGAAGGCTTCCAAAAATACAAGCAGAACATTTCTGTTAGATCTATAAAATACACAAGTACGGTATAGCATGCCTGTTGATTCTTTAGAATATACATTTTCAGTAGAACATGTCAGTTAATTTTATAGAATATACAAGCACGACAGAACATGCCTGCCAACTCGCAAATTCTATAAAGTATATCAAGTACAGGAGAACATGTCTATTAATTCTATAGAATAAAAATGTAGAGCAGAACACGTCTGGTAATACTATAGAACATGGGATGGCAACTGTTTTGTAGTGTTGTGCCGAAGTTATATTTCAAAATCACATCGCGCCAAATTAAGTCCACCGTATGTTTATATACAACAATCATCGACACAAATTAATTGTGATTCTTAAGCAATTTTGCAAGTACATTTGATAGTTTTAATGTTAATTCTAAAATACCATTTGTTTTGGCTTCGTCGTGGTCAGTCAATGTTGCTCCAAATGTAACACAGTGAATACCTATAAAATAATGATAAGCTTCTATGTAATTAACATATTCTTTGGCAAACAAAAGGAAGGGTTGGACAAAACAAACAAGGGTGTCAGAACATGGGAAGTAGGGGTGTGTCACAGTTATGACTTAAAATTGTTAATATGGTAGAAGATATGATGTATTATAAAGCAGTGACAACATTTTGGGGATATATTAGCCCATGGCAGATATTGAAAGTCGCTTAAGACGATTAATCATCCCATGGCACGTAATCAGTTAAAAATTCAATGTTTTATGAGATCATATTTGGCTCAGCGTGCCATTGAAAATCGTTTCACGTACCTCGCTTAGCACACTTGCCGTAGGTTCCCGACATCTGCTATAGAATACTGGAAGGGCATGGTTAACGTTGGGGTTACGTTCTTGGAAAACGTGACTTTAAGTGAAACGATGTACAGCGAAACATTATTTTCCCATATAATTAAATAAAATACAGTGTGTTATGTAATGTTTATTTTGATGGTTGTTGATATTTATTGGCTAAATAGAGGAGAGTTGGAGGGCGAGTGGTAGAATTATTGGGATGTAGAGGCATAAAACAACGACTCGCTCCAAAAGTATCATCAGCATTACTAGTACTGCTCTCACCCGCTTTCTTAGCTAGATCTTCATAGAGAGACTTCGCTTTCTCTTGGATAGCATCTTGCTCACAGGCATATTCCGCTGGTTCTGATCTTCAATCCAGACGGCCAATCGTGCTTCCATGTTCTCCGTCAGAGTACTTCTGATACGTGATCTTGGAAGCACTCAAAGAAGGTACGTTTTTAGCACCCTCTTTGATTTTGTCAGCACCTGCAAGAATTGTCCTTACCGTGGTTGGAGGTAAACCATGGACTTTACCGATATCAACATCCTCAAAACGACGTAACACATCTAACTTCACTTCAAGAGTAACACTTTTTCTGGTTCTCTTACAACCAGACACACTATCAGAACTTACTGTGCACTTTGAACTCATAATTATGGGCGATTACATGATAGAATTCTAGAAAAACGCACTGCACAAAAAAAAAAAGAAAGTAAAATGGCGACGTTAAAGCAGCATGGCAACACAGGTGACGACGTTATAGGGGAACGTAGCGACGTAAATTGAAGTCATGTCCCATTGTGACAACGACGTTATAACGAAATGACGCAGACCGAAGCTAACGTGTAGCAGGGTCTTCCTGTATAAAAGTACAGTTGAAAATGTCTATTTCTTCTATAGAATATAAAAGTACGGTAGAACAATATCCGCCAACTTGTTAATTCTATATAATATTCTTGTCGCGATTTACTAATTCCACAACCCACTCACCTCCACCCCGGCGCCCCTTTAGAAGTTCTTTGATCTAGGTGCATTCACAATGCAATACTGTATATTTCACAACAGTGCACAACGCATTTTCACCCGTGAACCGGATTCACCCTAACGTCCGGGCATTTCGTCATGACAATCATAAAGACAAATGCTTCGAGTTCGATACAGATTTCCCCTTTCCCCTGTCTCCAACCGCTTGTCCTGAAACTATTCCGCGTAGAAGACTTAAGCCTCCTGTGCCCTAAGCGGGCATAGTTTTAAAGTCTCGTCTGTTATTTTCAGAATAATTATTTCCCCTGCATGTCGAAATGCCCGACCGGCTGGTTCCGGCTTGTTTCACAAACATGTCTGCCGGTGTTTTCCTACTCATATTAAGTTATATTTGACTTATCGATGCCGATCATTTGTGCAAGAATTATCGATCTGCTGGATACAATAAATTACTGTTTGAAAGTTCACTCCACCCTGTGATATACCCCATCCTTACACGGAAGCAATCTCAAATACGGAGAAAGTTCACGCGCACCCTATTCAATAATCAGAACCTACCAGTATGGCTAATAATATATGTTTATCTTCTAATGCATCAAATCGAAATGCCGCTTTTCGCCCCCTTATTCATGGGAGTACGATTTAGAGACACATTGATCCATTTAGTTAGTTGCTTATATTTTACAGAACGTTGCAGAGCGATGCTTTACCTTCTTGATTTTCCATACATGGGGGACAGAATAAAAATTTGCCGAGCACGTGCCTATCTCAGAGGCAACGCAAACATACAACATCCACTGCATAGCGAAATTAAGAAAGTAAAGGGTAGCAGGTTAAACAGAGGAAAGTCATGGACAACAAGTGTGTTCACTTGAGGACTTAGAACCTGGCAAGGAGTGGGTACAAATGCCAACAGATTTCTGTACGTCCTTTTCAGTTTGCATCCAACTAGACGTAAAATGCAGACAAGAAAATCCGGCTGCTGTGGAGGCGGAAGTACAGGCTTTGATCTTCGAGAATTCTTTAGAGCGTAATGCTGTCATTTACACAGATGGATCGGTCGTTCGACGAGTGAGCAGTTCATGAGCATTTACAACTCAGGGCGGAGGGAGAATTGTAGAGGAAGATTCGTGTGCTTTGCTTTGACCACAAGTAGCTTGACTATGGAAGTCATGGCAGTAATTAAAGCAATAACATGGCTCGAGACAGCCATTCACTCGGGCATGTTTCCTTAGCGACTCAATGAGTATGCTCAAGAAGATAGAGATTGGGGGGGGGGGGGGGGGGGTCCGAAGAGAGCTATTACTGTCTCTGAAGTGTTCTCGGCTGCCAAAGATTAGTTTCATTTTCGTGTCAGGGCATGCGGGTGAGCAGACTGACAGGCTTGCAGGGAGGGCTACTGTGGAAGGCGGACGAGCCATGGACCAGGCTCACATTCTGAATGCTCTACGAGAAGAAAGTCGTTTGTGAGAACCAAGTGATGACTGTGAATCTACAGACTTAAAAAAAGTCGATTAAAAGTCGGCAGGGTCGACTTCATTTCACCGGGTTTTATCCCACATGGCTCGGTCTCTTTCCGCAGCGCGGAAAGCGTCAAACAAAGCACGAACTCCGTAGCTCTAGCGACGATCCACAGGAGTCTTCGAAAAATTTCACTTGTGAACCGAAGGACGCGGCTAGGAATCGAACCTACAACC
>JACEFZ010019050.1:0-17500 GCA_014155875.1 Cepaea nemoralis | reverse complement strand
AGCTGATCTACAACTCTGGTGATCGAGTGAAATGGCGAGTCATGACCGCCCACGCTTTCCGGCATGGCACATGATTGATTTATTGAATTGCTTCAGTGGTGCACTGTACTGTGCTTTTTTTTTTTTTTTGGCCTATAGATTCATTGTTAGCAGAACGTGTACGACAAAGTCCTCCGCGGTCCTGTGATCTGCTCGCCGGTGATTCTCAAAGTATAGGCGACGAACAGCACCGGATATACTGGTGATCGTTGCGGTAAGCCTGATATATTGTTGTTGGTTCAGAAATCCAACTGCAACATCTAAAGCTACTTTCCGTTGGAAAAGTGCTGACGCGATCCAGCTAAGTATGAATGGACTTATATATGACACATTAAAAAATCCAACAGTCCTCTGTTGTATACATCCTCAAGATCAATCGCTGCAGCACATGTTTCAATGCCCGAGTGGAAACCTTCATAGTCAAAAACTGCTGCGTTGGTCACGGTTTTTCTGTTTGGAAGTACCCTCCCAGTTTGGGTGAGGAAAAAACCTTGCCTCTCTAACTGGTTTAATATTATTCTGGCAATCAACTTCTACAGCAGCTTTCCTATTGTATTTTGCATGGTTATTACCCGCTATCCTGAAGTTTTGTGTGGTCTTTGTCATGCTTCAGCAAGGGAATCTAATATATGTGTAACCACTCCTCCTTGATTCTAGCACTCTCTATACTGTTGTTGTACATATCTGCTGGTTCCACTAACTCGTTGTCGGTACACAAACTGATGTCATCATGCCTTATACCATCTGGAGCTGGAGCGCTGTTTTTTGTTCGTCCAAGCAGAGCCCTAATCTCTTTCACTGTCACTGTGTCTTCATCTGAAAAGTTCTGGGCTTTACACCTATCTGAGGTAACCGCTTTGGCAAGATTTCGTCCTCTCATGTCTGTCTGGTTGCTCTGTTCTCGATAGCGTTTGAAAAGGGCTTTGTCCTTATTCTCGTCAGTCCTCTGCCAGATAAGGTCAGCACCTTGGAAGTCAGGAAAACTCTTATTCTTGACTACCCCATTCATACTTTTATGTAGTCGCCAAATCAATTTCAGTGACTTATTATGCTTATTATTTGATACAACTCTGCCCATTGTTCACATTTAACCGCTTTAATCCGTTTTTTTTTAAATAGCAAACCCCTTTGTCCATCTCTGTTTCCAAGTGTAAGATAAGACTAGGTTGGGCACCTCTGTTGCGTTTTGCTATTTACTTATCCACGCTTATCCGACCAGGCCTTTTCCACCTCAGAATTCCACCAAGATGGCTGCTCCTAGAGTTTGTTCCTGTCATGATGATTCCTGTGCTTATCACGCCTTATTCTACTCACCATATCTTGCCCTGTACTGTCATACTTGAAAGTCTTGACAGTTGAATTGTGCTGCATGGTTCTGCCCGGCTCAATCAATATGCTGCTATGGTACCATAGGACACCCGATTTACACTGTAGTGAGAGAAGGAGAAACCAGCGCAAGGTCAATAACACTGTCCTCATCACCTGGACGACTTGCTATCCTGGCGACACAGCCACTGTTGATGCAAACAAGGTCGACGATTTCATGTGCAGTCTCGGGCTCCTCCACTAATGTGTTGGAAGAAATGCTTCCCCATGATCTACCTTTAGCGTTGGAATCGCTATAGAACATGACATTCCTCTCGTGACATAATATGTCACTCAAGCATTGCTACCTCTGGGAATCCACACTCGCACTATAGGCATAAACATTAATTAATACGAATGGTTGACCGGTTTGAACTCTAACAGCCTGTATCTGTATCTTGTCAGTGTACCGCCTGGGCATGTCCACCTCTGAAGCCACTATACTGTCTCGAATAATAATCACCACTTCCAGGTGTCGCCTGTTGTATTTCGCAGGGTGTGGGTTACTGTGTGGTGTTTTTGATTTTTTGTTCCTTCAAAATGGCGGACCAGCGTGTGTGCCCCGTACAGAAAGTAAACAAACCACCGGGTCGGCGGGGTCGGCGGCGTAAATGCCAAGGTGATTCAGGCTCCAATGCTCTGGGCCTCAAGAATATCCGTATCCTATATTGTAATTGTGCCAGCGGAATACAACGAAGCCCCATTCTCTTTCTCATTACCTTTCTTTAGCAATAATGGTACCCATCTTAGAACATAGGCCACACGTGTCATTTGAGTCAAAATATATGCTGAGCAGAAAATGTATACTCAACAGAAAATGTATACTCAAAAGAAAATGTATTCTCAACAAAAAATGTATACTCAACAGAAAATTTATACTCAACACAAAACCTATGACTAGTAAAAAATGCACATTCAGTACAAAATATACTCTTGACACAAAATGTATACTCAATACAAAATTATACTCAGCACAAAATGTATATTAAACGTATAGTATATTATAAACACAAAATGTATTCTCAGAACAAAATGTATACTCAACGTAAAATGTATTCTCAACACAAAATGTATTTGAATAACGAAGACACAAACAATAGATTGCACGATTTATTGCCTGGCATATTTCGCTGCATCTAGTCAGGTACATACTGCATAAATCACACAACATACGTGAATTAATTAGATAAATCCTTCAAACTGAAATGTACACATGTTCGCACAGTAATGTCGATTGTCTACCACGGTGATTTTAAACTGACTAACATGTCTTTCTGCTTGCACATATTAAATTAAAATTTGTTGCGTATCCCTCGCGTAACGTTGCAGTCAACACCAGCATTTTTCAGCTGCTGTTGATGTACTAGGCAAATGTTACGTTCAGTAGTTTGCCATTGCTTTCTGAACAAACTATATACTCAACATATAATGTACTATCAACACAAAATGCATTCTCAGCACAAAATGTATATTGAATACGCAATGTATTCTCAACTCAAAATGTATTCTCAACATAAAATGTATTCTCAGCTCAAAATATTTACTAAACGCAACATTTATATTCAGTACAAAATGTATATTCAAAACAAAATGTATGCATAACGCAAAATGCATACTCAATACAAAATGTATACTCAACAAAAATGTATACTCAGCACAAAATGTATTTTCAAATCAAATTGTATACTAAACGTAAATTGTTTACTCAGTTAAAAAAAAAGTCTTAAAAGTCGAGAGGATCGACTTCATTACCCCGAGTTTTATCACATATGGCACGGTCTCTTTCTTTAGGGTGAACTGCAGAAGGCATCGCACAATGCACGAACTCCGTAGCTCAGGCGACGAGCCCCCAGGAGTCTCCGAGGAAATTGCACACGTTAACTGAAAGACGTAGCCTGGAATCGAACCCACAACCTTCGGAGCACGAGGCAGACGGCTGGACCACTTTGCCGCGGAGACTCCCACTGAGTTCAAACTGCATACTCAACTCAAATTGTATTATGAGCACAAAATGTGTAGAGAACATAAAATGCATTCTCATGATTACAATTTATTCTCAGAATTCAATGTATTCTCAACATAAAATTTATTCTCAGCTCACAATGTATATTCAACTCAAAAGCTATACTCAACCCGAAATGTATGCCCAATACAAAATGTATACTCAGCACAGCATGAATACTCAACTCAAAATGCATCATCATCATCATCAAGTGCCATGCCAGCTGGCGTAGGCGTTCATGGCTCCCCACAGATCTCGGTCTTTGGTTTTCTGTATCAACTCTGCTGCTGATATTCCTCCATGCCACCGTCTCAATCCATCCAGCATCATTTCTCTTGGTCTGCCTCTGCCTCTCTTCCCCTCGATCTTTCCAGTTGTCACGATGTTCTCCAGTGTCTCTCTTCTCATCACATGACCGAAGGAAACTGTTTGTCTCTTTCTTATTGCTGTATATAATGTTCTAGTTTCATTAGCCTGTTTCAGGCAGTCGTTGTTAGTTACTCTGTCAGTCCAAGGAATTCGCAACATTCGTCTCAGGAACCACATCTCTGTTGCTTCTAATTTCTTCTCAATTTGTTCATTTACATTTTAAGATTAACAAAATGCATACTCACGTTAATACGTATTCTCAGCTAAAAATGTAAACTCAGCACACAAAAATATACTCACCACAAATTGTATACTCAACACAAAATGCATTATCAGCACAAAATGCATACTTAACATAAAATATATACTCAATCCAAAATGTATTCTCAACACAAACTATATTCTCAACACCAATTGTATTCTCAGCACACAATGTATACCTAAGTCAAAATATATTCTTTGTACAAAATATATCTTCTTCTTCTTCAGCTTTCCGAGCCATTGAGGTTCTTTGCTGCAAATACAATCCGTCTCCATTCGTCTCTCTGGTGGACCTTCTCTTGCCAGTCGTTGATTCCAAGTGCTTGTAGGTCTGTACATGTATTATCTCTCCACCGTCTTCTTGGTCTACCTCGGGGTCTACGGTCATTTATTTCCTGAGTGTAAGCGAGTTTTGTTTCCCTATTATCTTCCATTCTTTCTATATGCCCCAGCCATTGTAGTCTATTAGCCTTCATGATACCAGTGATTAGCGGGGACTTAAACAGATCATAAATGTCTTTGTTACTTCTTCTTTTCCACTCTCCATTTTGTGTATCCCTAATGGGTCCAAAAATGCGTCTGAAAATTTTGTTCTCAAAGGATTGTAACAAGGCTTCGTCTCCTTTCGTTGTACTCCAGGTTTCAGAGCCATACAACACAGCTGGTCTGATCAGTGTTTTGTATATTGTGATTTTGGTGTTACGAGATAGCGCCTTTGATTTTAGTAGATGTTGTAGTGCATAGTATATCTTATTTCCAGAGTTGATTCTAGTTTGTATTTCTTCCCTTATGATGTTGGAGCAGTTGAAGATTGTACCCAGGTATTTGTATGTTTCCGTTCTTTTAATGGTCATATTATCTATTTGTATGTGGCCAGAGTTTTTAGCCATTCCGTCTCTTGAAATTACCATATATTCTGTCTTATCTTGGTTGATAACCAGCCCCATCTGTTGGGCTTTTTCCTTTAAGTGAGTCAATATTTCCAATGTCTTTTGTTCACTTTGCCCTATAATATCTATATCATCTGCATAACCAAGCAGCTTGGATGTTCCTCCAATATCACATTCCTCCTTTATCTTCCTTACAACTTTCTCTAGAGCCAGATTGAAGAGTAGCGGCGATAGTGCATCACCCTGTTTCAAGCCAGATGTTATTTGGAAGGGGTCTGATTTCCTGCCTTTATATGTTACTATATTATAAGTATCTTCCATGCATAGTCTGGTCATGTTGATTAACTTCCTTGGTATTCCAAATTCCTGCATAGCATTCCATAGACTATTCCTATGGACACTATCATAAGCCTTTTTAAAATCCACAAAAATGTTATGGAGATCTCTTTTATATTCCCAATGTTTCTCGGCTATTTGTCGTAAGATAAATATCTGATCTATTGTTGATCTGTTTTGTCTAAAACCCGCCTGGTAGTCACCTAATATGTCTTCTGAATATGGTTTTAGTCTATTTAGTAATACTGCGGATAGTATCTTATAGCTTGTGGACAGTAGTGATATTCCTCTATAATTTCCACATTGGAACTTGTCTCCTTTCTTAAAGATAGGTATCAATAATGACTCTTTCCAGTCATGGGGTAATTCTTCTGTCCTCCAGATTTTTATTATTAGTTCGTATAGCTTTAGATGTAATGCATGGCCACCTGCCTTTATAAATTCAGCAGCAATTCCATCAGTCCCAGTTGCCTTATTGTTTTTAAGTCGTGTGATTACATATAGGATTTCTTCAAATGTAGGTTCTTCAATTTGTGGTTCGCATGTTAGAACCTCTTCCTGTGGGAAAATGTTACTTGGAGCTTCACAATTTAGTAATTCAATAAAATATTCTTTCCATGTGTTGCACATTTCCTCATTGGTATTTATCATATTCCCATTTTTGTCTTTTAAACCATATGTGTTTTGTTGGTGCCCTCGTTTCATTGACTTCAGTTCTTTAAAAAATTTTCTGGATTCATTTTTCTGGTGATTAGTTTCCATATCTTTGATTATATTACTCATATATTCTCGCTTCTGCTGTCTGACTATTTTTGTAGCCTCTTTACATTCATTTCTATAATGCTCTTCCTTTTGGATGTTATTGATGTCATTTAACCATACATGTCTGGCATTCTTCTTCCTAATGACTGCTTCTTCACATTTTTGATTGAACCATCTGTTCTTTCTATGCGTGGTTAACACACCGAGACATTCTTCTGCGGTAGATTGAATTGTATTCTTGATGTTCAACCAAGTTTGGTCAACGCTTTCCTCCGAAGGGTTTTGCAGAGTTTCAAGTTTACATTTTATTTCATCTGTAAATTTCTCTTTGACTGTAATGTCTTGTAGTTTTTCTCTGTTATATGTTGGGTGTAATCTTTGTAATTTAGTATAGAAAGCTCTCTTAAGTTTTAAAGCTCCAACGAGGAAGTGGTCACTGTGGCACTCAGCTCCTCTATAACTTCTGACTTGCTGTATGTTTGATGCATTTCTGTTGTTAATTAAAATGTGATCTATTTGATTATAGGTTCTCTTGTCACATGATTTCCAAGTTTGTTTGTGTATATCCTTTCTTTGTAGTCTGGTACTGCTAATCTGCAGTCCTTTGGCTTCTGCCAGGTTGATGACTCTCCATCCATTATAATTTGAAGTTGTATGTAGGCATTCCATACCGGCCACTTTATTATTAGTTTGCTCTCTACCTATTTTTGCATTGAAGTCTCCCAGCACAATCAGGATGTCCTGTTTGGGGGTTTCTTCTATGATATCTTCCAGATCATTATAAAAGTCTTCTTTAATATCATCTTCTTTCTCTTCAGTAGGTGCATGTACATTAATCATCGTTATATTTTTCCATTTACCTTTTATTCGTAATTTACTAATCCTGTCATTAAAAGCTTTAAAGTTTAAAACGTTCCCCCATAACTCTTTTTTGATGACAAATCCTGTTCCTAATTCATGTTTATTTTGGGTGTTTCCTCCATATATTATAATCATTCCATTTTGCTCTAAAGTACCCTCTCCTGGCCACCTTATTTCTTGAATTGCTGTTATATCCATTTGATATTCAACCAGCTCCCGGGTTAGTTCTTCGGCCGCTCCAGCTCGATATAGTGTCCGTACATTCCATGTTCCAAATCTCAAAAGTCCTTTAACGTTCCAAGGTCGTTGTCCAGATAAGTCAGTCCGATATCGAGGCTCATGTATTTGTTTCGTAACAAAGAAAGGTTTTTACAAAGGTGGGGATGTTAACCCCACGCTTCAACACCCAACCTGGAGGACCAGGGTGTTTCTCTTTGTCTGTTCTCTACCCTTTGACCTGTCCGGCTTGGGAGGCCCTGCTGGTAGCTACGCTACCGCCGGCATAGCTCTCAGGGTCATTGAGAAACTCAAGTTCCCCCACCACGACAAGGTGGAAACACCATCGGAAACACCATCGGTACAAAATATATACTCAACACAAAATGTATACTGAACACGAAAAGTATTCTCAACATAAACTGTAAGTCTCAGCACAAAATGTATACTCAACATAAAATATATTCTCAACTGAAAATGTATACTCAACTCAAAATGTATACTTAACATAAAATGAATACTAAACGAAAATTGCAAACTCAACACAGAATGTATACTCAACATAACATTAAAGCTGAACATAAAATGTATTCTTAAAACACAAGGCATTCTCAACATAAAATATAAGTCTCAGCACAAAATGTATACTCAACATAAAATATATTCTCCAATCAAAATGTATACTTAACTGAAACTGTATGCTTAACACAAAATGTATACTTAACATAAAATATACACTCAACGAAAACTGCAAACTCAACACAAAATGTATCTTCTTCTTCTTCAGCGTTCCGAGCCATTGAGGTTCTTTGCTGCAGATACAATCCGTCTCCATTCGTCTCTCTGGTGGACCTTCTCTTGCCAGTCGTTGATTCCAAGTGCTTGTAGGTCTGTATATGCACTATCTCTCCACCGTCTTCTTGGTCTACCTCGGGGTCTACGGTCATTTATTTCCTGAGTGTAAGCGAGTTCTGTACATATTTTCTGTATACAAAATGTATACTCAAGATAAAATGAATAATGAAAATACAATGTATTCTCACAACAAAATGTATACTTAACACAAAATTTATACTCAACATAAAATGTATTCTTAACATAAAGTGCATTCCTAGCTAAAATGTATCTTAATCTCAATAAGTATTCCATCCATCCATCATGTGCCATGCCGGTAAGCGTGGGCGGTCATGTTTTGCCATCTCACTCGATCACCAGAGTCGTGGATCAGCTCCGTGTTTCTGTCTCGATCAAGCCACGTGGCCAATCCATCCAGGTGTTTACTTCTCTGTCTTCCCCTTGGTCTCTTCCCTTCGATCTTACCAGCTGTCACCAAGTTCTCCAATCCATTTCTTCTCATAACATGCCCAAAAAATGTTGACTGTCTACGTCTAATGTCTCTAATCAGTTTACGATCTTCATTTGTTTCTTGAAGGACTTGTTCATTGGTTTTTCTGTCTGTCCATCGTATTCTTTGCATTTTCATCAGAAACCACTGACATATGCCTGGGTTCACTGATATTAAGGAGAATGACCTTGCTAGTACATAAACAAGTGACCGGGCATGAGAAAGAATAGACGAAAGTTGGAGACAGTGAGGTGAGTGACCTGGCTACGAGAAAAACAACCAACCCTGAGAAATAATGGTGAGGGTGGGTGCAGAACCCCAGGGTGGACGGGGTGAGAGACAGTTTAGTGTCGTGTGAAGTTAGGTGACATAAAAGAGAGTGGAAAACATTGACAGGGGAGTTGGAACTGAGACCGGCTGCGGGTCGGATCGTGTGGACAGGGGATGTCTAGACTCCGAGCTGTTCGGGAGTCGAAGGATAGGAGCGGAGAGAAAGAGAGCTCCGTCCTGTGGTGTGTTGTGCTCGAGTTGTGAATGCAGGCCTAAAACCCAGTGGGGGTTGGATAGATAATGGAGGCCTGAACCCAAAGTGGGTTGGATAGTTAATGGAGGCCTGAACCCAAAGTGGGTTGGATAGTTATTGGAGGCTTAGACCAGTGTGTGGGTTGTATTGTGTGAGGTCCAGCCGTGGATAGGAGCTGGATAACTGTCCTGTGAATTTGAGATTAAGCAGGCCTTGAGAAGGCAGTGATGTGTGCGTGTTAAGTTGTGAGGAGGATAGATATATTCTATGGATTATATTATTTCTGGATATAGAATTATGTTCCGTTTGTCCGTGTTCTTTCTGTATTAAAGGATTATGTGCGCCAAATCAATCGTGTTCACTGACTGATGGATGTGTACTACTGGGGTGAGTTGCATTGTGAGACAGGTGGCTAGCTCTACTTACACTCCATAGTGACATACAAGGAACATTGAACCCTAGACAACGACCATGTCACTCAGTTTATATAAAGAACATTGTGACATTATCTTGGAGGCTACGTCCGCTCAAGAACAATATAGACATTGTTTTCATTCTATTTATCTGTGAACTCGTCGATTAGAGAGGATACTAAGATCAGAGACATTAGTCGGATGCCCAATTACAACGACAATTATGGCACAAGGTATAAACACCATTTTCAGTAGACGGTCAATGCCAAAAGTGTCCGAGAAGTAATACAGAGTTCACGAGAAACCAGGTAAAAATAACATTTCTCACTCAGAGAGAGAGAGAGAGAGAGAGAGAGAGAGAGAGAGAGAGAGAGAGAGAGAGAGAGAGAGAGAGAGAGAGAGAGAGAGAAGACAGCGGAGCGTATCCACGGTATAAAGACAAGATTTGCGCCTGGGTGAGAATTGGTGAGCAGATAACAGACAGTTCACGTGAAGGTCACGTCAGGTAAAATTGATACCAGGAAGTATTGCTGAAGCTAGCAGACAGTTCACGAAAGGACACCACGGCACATCAAAAACAGCTCGCGTGAAGAAGACATGGCACAGATCAACGGAGAGTGTAGGGTGACGGATTAGTCACTAGTCACAAACAGCCCATAGATAAAATTGTCGGGTTGACAGGAGGCGCCAGCTGACAGCATAGGTGAAAAGTCGCGGGGACAAAAACTGTTTACGACAGGAGCGGGTCAGTCATGTGCGCGCTGAAGACAGGTGTACGGTGATTTTCATAGGTCAAGAGCGGGTCAGCACAGTGGACAGTATCGCTGTCGGAGATAAAGACAGGATTGAAGAAACCAAAGATAACAGACAGTTGTGTGTGTGCTAAGGGCAACGCACGGTGTGGTCGCAGGTCGACAGGTCAAGATTTGTCGACGCAGTTAATAAGTCGGGTGGGACACCAGCGACCAGGTACTGGGGAAGTACATGTTTGGAAAACTCCCGGGAAGGGGAGATGTACATGGATGTGTAGAATACACAGAATTTGATAGTTGCGGTTTCGCCAGAGGGGTGACCGACGGGGGTAGTAACAGTACCCCTACCACAGCCGTGCTGGGGCAGAAGTGGAAAGTGTTTGTGTATGACGGAAAAGTTTCCGGTCAGTTTACAGAAAGATTAAGTGTGTATTATTGTGACAAAGAGTACTGAGGTACTGACTGAGGTTGACCTGCGTGGTCAAGGTCAGGGACGGTGGAAAGTTACTAACATTTTCCATGGGAGAACTGGATAAACAAGTTGTTTTGAAAGAACCAGATTTTATGTTCGTCTTTATGTTAAATCCCTTTGTTATCATTACACTGTCATGAGCAAACAATTTAACAACGAACGATTACGTGCCTTCTCCGCGGGATTGGTCGTATTTCTTTCCCAATAAGGATTTATATATACTAGTTTAAAGCGCTGGACATTTGCTGCCATTTTTTTTGTTGAACCATGTCGTTAAACGTGAATCCATAACATAGATGATACAAAAAGAGGCCATCTCCGCAACCAAGGTATAACAACTTTTGGATTATTACTTTGTTGTCACCACGTCCAGGGAAAGTAACAACATATCAAAAGAAAATTTTTCTGTTGGGAGTTACCGTCGTAGATATTTCGGAACATTAACTTTAACCAACAGACATTTCCAGGATATTATTGGAAACTATTTCTAACAAATTAAGAACTTTTGCGACTGGTTAATAAGTACAGTATTGTCGACCAGCCATTTGGACATTTTGTTTGCTCTCATCGTTCTAACTGTCGTTATCGTTTGTGTATCTATATATGTATATGTTATTACATGTAGTTGTTGGATAGGCATTTTTTGCAATTTCTATCTAAATCAGGATAGGCTTTACAAAACGTGTTTTTCTTGTGCTTACGATATTTTTGTAAGGACAACGCTAAAAAGTTAGCGTGGTCGTGCATTGGCATTGGGGTCCTAACCAATATCTAGAGCCGCTGTGTATGACGTCAGAGTTGTGTATATTGTTAATTAGAGTGCTTTTCTTTCTTTTCATAATATTTACATATGATATTTGTTTTCTTCGGATATATGTTATTATTGTGATCTTTCGTCATTTCTACTGTCTAGTGGTCGGTGTCAGTTTATATATATTACGCGCACTGTGGTCGTCTCACACAAGCTTGTGGATGTTACTGTGGTTTATTTCTTTGTGATCACCGTCTCCGTGTACTTGGCTTGTGCGTCTAGCGTTTTATAGACATCACTTAGTGTGGATCATTCATTCCTTTGTATATGTATTATATGTATGTTTAACAATATTTCCAGAAATTTTCTACAGCTATTTGGTATATATGCGAGGGAGTATAGATAATATTCCCCCTCACTACCTAGTGCTTGTAGAATGACTGGGTGAGTACAGAGTGATATTATTAGTACTACGGATTTACGTACACAGTGAGTGAGGGTGTACTTAGGGAAGGTACACAAAGACTAGCAGCACAGTCTTTACATTTATAGTTGGCTGACAGACAGCAACGTGTCCACAATTAATAGATGCCTACTTTAATGGAATATATTGAAACAGGGGAGAATGGGTCTCAAACATAGCTTTAGTGACTCCCAGAGACAAGATACTACTCTGGACAAATGTTTCCAAGGGTGTAGTAGAGAAGAAAATAGGCAGTCAAAGAAGGGTAGATGGTGCTTCGAGAGGAAGAACAATGTTCTCACTCGCCGGTTTTCAGAGGGTGGAACTGCACGTGGGCAAGTAGGAGTACCCTTAGCACGTAGAAACCGAGATACTAGAACAGCTCAGGATAGTGCATGTGCAGGGCACATAGGCATAAGGCGTAGGCAGCAGAGAGCAGGGTGCCAGGTATATGGGCCAAGAGTGAATAAAGAGGTCAGACTAAACAGAGACTCCAGTGTAACAGTGCAATGTGTAGATAGGGAAGTTAACTCAGGTCAAAAGAGTGTTAGCGGCATCACTGACCCAGTGTTAGGGTTAAACAACCGATGTTTTAAATATATGGGCACCATGAGTAATGGGTACATGAAGGGTAGACGCATCATCGACAGAAATAGTTGGAGGTTTGATGCAAGAAAAGAACCACCTGATACAGGGTCGGTACACAAATAGGTTGTGTCTTCTTAAGGAAGTTAATAGACCTGCAGGTACACATATATTATGTTCCCTATGATATGTTTATTATTATTATTATGTGATGTATTAGTTCATGCATTGATACACAAGATGGAAAGTTGTTGGTATTGATGTGTAGGGAATATGGGAGTTTACTGGGTTTATTTGATATATTATTTAGTGTGGTAGCTAGAGTAAGATGGAGGTATACGTAGGGCTACCCAGGCAATATGTCTGGGTCACATATTTAATAAGTTTTAGTCTCCCAAGCATTTGAAAACGATGTTTTCTTTTGAGGAGGGGGTAATGACATATGCCTGGGTTCACTGACATTAAGGAGAATGACCTTGCTAGTACATAAACAAGTGACCGGGCATGAGAAAGAATAGACGAAAGTTGGAGACAGTGAGGTGAGTGACCGGGCTACGAGAAAAACAACCAACCCTGAGAAATAATGGTGAGGGTGGGTGCAGAACCCCAGGGTGGACGGGGTGAGAGACAGTTTAGTGTCGTGTGAAGTTAGGGGACATAAAAGAGAGTGGAAAACATTGACAGGGGAGTTGGAGCTGAGACCGGCTGCGGGTCGGATCGTGTGGACAGGGGATGTCTAGACTCCGAGCTGTTCGGGAGTCGAAGGATAGGAGCGGAGAGAAAGAGAGCTCCGTCCTGTGGTGTGTTGTGCTCCGAGTTGTGAATGCAGGCCTAAAACCCAGTGGGGGTTGGATAGATAATGGAGGCCTGAACCCAAAGTGGGTTGGATAGTTAATGGAGGCCTGAACCCAAAGTGGGTTGGATAGTTAGTGGAGGCTAGACCCAGTGTGTGGGTTGTAATGTGTGAGGTCCAGCTGTGGATAGTAGCTGGATAACTGTTTTGTGAATTGGAGATTCACAAGGCCTTGAGAAGGCAGTATTGTGTGCTGGTTAAGTTGTGAGGAGGATATTTATATTCTATGGATTATATTGTTTCTGGATATAGAGTTGTGTTCCGTTTGTCCGTGTTCTTTCTGCATTAAAGGATTATGTGCGCCAACTCAATCTTGTTTAATGACTGGTGGATGTGGACTGCGGGGGTGAGTTGTATGATGAGACAGGTGGCTAGCTCAACTTACACTCCGTAGTGACATACAAAGAACATTGAACCCTAGACAACGACCATGTTACTCAGTTATTATAAAGAGCATTGTGACAACTACATTTCTACAGCCATCAAATGTTTTTCAGCTTGACTGCTCATTATTCCAGCTTCATATCCATATAAAAGTATAGGTTATATGTAGCACCTCAACACTCTTTTTCTCGTTTCAACTGACATCTTTGTATTGGTCAGTATATTTTTTCATCTAGCTAAAGCAGTGGCTCTCAACCTTTTTTGGCCCGCGCCTCCATTCACCATATTTTCAGACCGTCATTCCCCCCCCCCCCCCCCCTTGTTTTTTTTCGTATTTCCTACCTAAAAATTTGGCCCGTGCCCCCCTTTACCATATTTTAAGAACGGCATTCTCCCTTTTCGTATTTCCTACCTAAAAATCCCGCCCCTCCCCTACACAGTATACGTAATAATGGAAGCTAAATTTAATAGCACATACTAAAACAAGTCTAGACGTCCACACAAAACATGATTTGTGGGTCTACTTACTTTATAAATTGAATGTTAGAAGGGTGAGACGCACAGTATGAAGGGAAAACAATATCAAGTAATCGGTTCTTGTATTAACGCGATTTTGAAATAATCTTAATTCCCCCCTGGAAACCCTAAATTCCCCACCGGTTGAGAACCTCTGTGCTAAAGGCTACTTTTGCCATGGCGATTCTTGATGTAATCTCTTCAAGGCATCTCCCATCATATGTTATTACTGTTCCGAGATAATTGTACCTATTCACTTGTTGAAGAATATTCCCATTTACTTCTATATTACATTGTGGTATTTTGTTCTTCCTAGTGACGACTATAATCTGTCTTTTTACAATTTAATTCTAATCCTAGTTGTTCACTGTGTGTATGTGTGTAACAACCGTATCTACTAAATGTTGCAGGTCCTGTTCATTGGCTGCAATCAAGACTGTATCATCTGCATATCTAATGTTATTGATGCATCGTCCTCCAATATTGATTCCTTCCATATCTTCAATATTTCTGAAAATACTTTCACTGTACAGGGAAAACAGATTTGGAGACACTACACATCCCTTTCTCACACCTCTCTTAATAGACTGATATTGGCTTACTTCATTATCAACTCTTATGGCAGCTTGTTGATTCCAATATATGTTTTTTACAAGTCTAAGGTCTTTTCCATCAATTTGTAGATCTTTAAGCATCCTTATCATGTCGACATGTCTCACTTTATCGAAAGCCTTTGTGTAGTCAATAAAGTTGAGGTATAGATCTTTGTTTACTTTTATAGAACGCTCAATTACTGTTCTCAGTATATAAACAGCATTTACTGTGCCCTTGCCTTCTACAAACCCACATTGTCCTTCTCCTATTTCAGGTTGTATTTTCTTCCTAACTCTTTGCATGATAATTCTTAGCAAAATCTTCGTGATGTGACTCATTATACTAATTGTAAGTATTAACACCACAATATTTATTCTCAACGCAAAATGTATACTCAACTCAAAATATATTCCCAACACAAAATGTATTCTCAGCACAAAATATATACTCAACATAAAATGTATTCTTAACACAAAGTGTAGTTTCTTCACCAAATGTATACTGAACATAAAATGTATTCTCTGCATCAAATGTTTATTCAATGTAAAGTGTATACTCAAAATAAAACGTATTCTCAACATAAAATGTATACTTAACATAAAATGTACACTCAACACAAAATGTATTCTAACCACACAATGTACTCTCAGAACAAAGTGTATACTCAAGTCAAAATGTATTCGTTGTACAAAATGTATACTCAACACAAAATGCATATTTAATATATAATTTATTCTTAACACAAAATGTATTCTGACCACAAAATGGTTACTCAACATAAAATGTATCCCAAGCTCAAAATGTATTCTCAGCAATAAAATGTATTCTTAACACAAAATGTATACTCAACATATTGTGTATACTCAACACAAAGTTATATAAAATAGATATAAAATCTGAAAAAAAGATATAAAATGTAACACAAAATTTATTCTCAACACAAAATGTATTCTCACCACAAAAATGTATTCTCAACACAAAATGTATTCTCAACACAAAATGTATTCTCAACACAACATGTATTCCTAACACGAAATGTATTCTCACCACAAAATATATTCTCAACACAAAATGTATTCTCAACACAACATGTATTCTCAACACAAAATGTATATTCAACATAAGTTGTATACTCAACAGAGATTGATATATGTATACTGTGTTGCAAGCTTGTGGACTCGTCATATCACACCACACCAGCTGCTTCTGTTATCAAAACTGTTGACGTCAAACACAACTTCGAACGGTGTCTTCATTGTTACGTACCACGTCAGAGGCGTGGGCGGTTATGGTTTCCCATCTCACACAAACAACGGCGCGTTGGATCAGTTCTATGTTCTTGTCCCGATTATGTCCTGTGCATAAGCGATCATCATCGTCATCAAGTGCAGTGACAGCTGGCGTAGGCGTTTGTGACTCTACACATATCTCAGCACACCATGCCAACATCACAATCCATCCAGCATCATTTTGCGTAGTCAGCCCTCTTCCCCTCGACCTTTCCAGTCTCCAAGATGTTCTCCAATGCCTCTCTTCTCATCACATGAACAAAGAAAGCTGTTTGTCTCTTTCTTATTGTTGTATATGATGTTATGTTTTCAATAGCCTCTTTCATGCAATCGTCGTTAGTTACTCTGGCAGTCCAAGGAATTCACAACATTCGTCTTCGGAACCACATGTCTGTTGCTTCCGAGTTCTTTCTAATTTGTTCATTTACATTCCAAGATTCACTGCCATATAGCAAAACAGGTTCTCCACTTGGTTATGAATATTCCATTCTATTTCCATTTCAGATTTTAGTGTAACATTTTATTTATATCATCATTGTTACTGTCGTCTTAATATTCCAGGACAGTCCATTCATTGCATTCTCCGTTACTACTACAATGTGCAACAATTGTTGTAGATCTTTCTCATTTTCTTCCACCAATACTGTGTTATCTGCACAGCGTATATTTTTAAAATGTTAACCTCCGATTAGTATTCCAGGCTTTTCTTTGATCTCTCTCATTATTACTTCCCTATAGATGGATAATAAATCCGTTGACAAAACACATCCCTGTCGTACTACTAGCTTTATTTGTTCACAATTACCCTCTTTATTTCCCATTTTGGTTCCAGTAAATATTTTTTATTATTCTGAGATGTTTCCCATCTATATTGATATCTTCCAACATTTTAATTAGTTCATCATATTTTACTTCATCAAATACTTTGTTATGTAACATATTAAGAAGCATAAATATGTCTTTCTGTGTCTCTATTGATCATTCTATAAGTGTTCGTAATGTATATATTGCATTGTTTGAACACTTTCCTTCCACAATTCCATATTGTTCTTAACCAATTTCCATTTTTATTTTCTTCCTTGTTTTTCTCATTATAATTCTGAGTAGAAGCTTACTGGTGTGATTTATGAGGGTAATTGAACGAAACTATTCGCATTCAATTACTCTTGGTCTTTTTGGTATAACCATAAATACATATTCCAGCATAACACTTTGTAAATATCCTTTGCTGTAAATATCATTCAACATTTTGGTTAACAAAATGCCCAGCTGTTTTTCCTTTCATCATATGTTTGGCAGCGTCAGTGGCTTCTTCTTTTACAATAGGTGAACCTCCTAAGTTAATTTCTTCTGTTTTTTTTTTTTTTTTTTTTTAATTTCCCCCTTTTCCTTTCTTTTCCATTTTTAATTTTTTTAATTTTTTTTCCCCTTTTTTTTTTTAAACTTTTTTTAAATTTTC
>JACEFZ010019049.1:5000-37768 GCA_014155875.1 Cepaea nemoralis | reverse complement strand
GGGGTGGTGTACGAATATGAACTGACCCGATGTCAATACACGTAGCTGAAGACGAAGGTGAGCAGTAGGTTGTTGACACCCGATGATGCTGTTCACATAGTCAAGGGTGTCTTTTTGTTCAATTTTCAGGTTGTCGCTTGATCGATTGCCTGGGTAAACTAGTGGGCGGTCATTTGACGGTGGAAGTTGGTTGTGTGCATCCTTAGTAGATTTATATACTTTCTTGTCAGACTTGCATACTTTATTATTATATTCCCCTGATTGATATGTGACTAGTTATTGGTTTAATTGCGTGCAATTCCTTAGTTTGATGGTATTATCTTGATGCTAGCTACCTGACAGCATTCTTCCATAATTGTTTGAATTGTTACCGCACGACACTTTGTATACTTTGTAATGTCTTTTGAGAAGCAAATAAACTTGATTCAGTGTTAGCTTATTCTTATGATTGCCTGTACTATTGTCGGTTAGGATAGTGTTGTATTCGTGACCTGCATACCTGTATACTTGTGAGGTTGGTAGATAAAACCAAGGGTAATCACAATTCAGTGGTTATCTCTACAACCGGAAGACGGACAATCTTTATCTTTCAATTCTTTATTCTCTCCTCCGCTTCTCTCTCTCATCTCTCATCTTCGTGCTATCACAGTAGGATGACATGGACAGAGTTGCATGATATGTATAAGGGTAGGATGGCATGGACAGAGTTGCATGATATGTATAAAGGTAGGAGGGCATGGACAGAGTTGCATGATATGTATAAGGGTAGGATGGCATGGACAGAGTTGCATGATATGTATAAGGGTAGGATGGCATGGACAGAGTTGCATGAGATGTATAAAGGTAGGATGACATGGACAGAGTTGCATGATATGTATAAGGGTAGGATGGCATGGACAGAGTTGCATGATATGTATAAAGGTAGGAGGGCATGGACAGAGTTGCATGATATGTATAAGGGTAGGATGGCATGGACAGAGTTGCATGATATGTATAAAGGTAGGAGGGCATGGACAGAGTTGCATGAGATGTATAAAGGTAGGATGACATGGACAGAGTTGCATGAGATGTATAAGGGTAGGATGGCATGGAGAGAGCTACAGGAGATGTATAAAGGTAGGATGGCATGGACAGAGTTGCATGATATGTATAAAGGTAGGAGGGCATGGACAGAGCTACATGAGATGTATAAAGGTAGGATGGCATGGACAGAGCTGCATGAGATGTATAAGGGTAGGATGACATGGACAGAGTTGAATGAGATGTATAAGGGTAGGAGGGCATGGACAGAGCTACATGAGATGTATAAAGGTAGGAGGGCATGGACAGAGCTACATGAGATGTATAAAGGTAGGAGAGCATGGACAGAGCTACATGAGATGTATAAAGGTAGGAGGGCATGGACAGAGCTACATGAGATGTATAAAGGTAGGAGGGCATGGACAGAGCTACATGAGATGTATAAAGGTAGGAGGGCATGGACAGAGCTACAGGAGATGTATAAAGGTAGGAGGGCATGGACAGAGCTACAGGAGATGTATAAAGGTAGGAGGGCATGGATAGAGCTACAGGAGATGTATAAAGGTAGGAGGGCATGGACAGAGCTACATGAGATGTATAAAGGTAGGAGGGCATGGACAGAGCTACATGAGATGTATAAAGGTAGGAGGGCATGGACAGAGCTACAGGAGATGTATAAAGGTAGGAGGGCATGGACAGAGCTGCATGAGATGTATAAAGGTAGGATGACATGGACAGAGCTGCATGAGATGTATAAAGGTAGGATGATATGGACAGAGTTGCATGAGATGTATAAAGGTAGGATGACATGGACAGAGTTGCATGAGATGTATAAAGGTAGGAGGGCATGGACAGAGCTACAGGAGATGTATAAAGGTAGGAGGGCATGGACAGAGCTGCATGCGATGTATAAAGGTAGGAGGGCATGGACAGAGCTGCATGAGATGTATAAAGGTAGGAGGGCATGGACAGAGCTACATGAGATGTATAAAGGTAGGAGGGCATGGACAGAGCTGCATGAGATGTATAAAAGTAGGATGGGATGGACAGAGCTGCATGAGATGTATAAAGGTAGGAGGGCATGGACAGAGCTGCATACGAGCTGTTATAAAAGTAGGATGGCATGGACAGATCTGCATGAGATATATAAGGGTAGGATGGCATAGACAGAGCTGCATGAGATGTATAAGGGTAGGATGGCATGGACAGAGTTGCATGATATGTATAAGGGTAGGATGGCATGGACAGAGTTGCATGATATGTATAAGGGTAGGATGGCATGGACAGAGTTGCATGAGATGTATAAAGGTAGTGAGACAGTATGCTTTCATTGTCTCTAGGCGCCTGAGTTTACTGGAAAGCATTAACTGGGATATTTTTGGTTCGACAAAGAGTTCACCGACCAGTAAGTTCAAAATTAGTAGTGAGTGGCCGGGCAATGACTCTAGTGCAGCCCGCTGACCGACAGCTTACCTCTCGTTGTTAGTAGAATAAGAAATTCAGGAAACATGAAGCCGAACTTAGCATAGGAGCTGTCAAATGAGCAAGAAATACAACGGATTAGGCTAGATATATGGGAACGGACACGCCCAATGAACCAAACCAGGCGAAGGCAGAAAAGGTAAGGTCTTCGACCGCAAGCTATAACCTAGTGGTGTCAAGGGATCGAGAATAAAGCGGATTAAGTAGAATTAATTATGTGGTACAGCTAAAAAATCTCATTGGGTAGCCCTTCGCGGCAAGGAGGAGCTATGTCACGTGATGCCAGAAAGAACCGCCAAATTAAGCGGTATATATATACGCGGGACAGAGAAGCATTTGAGGAGATAAGCGAGTTCTAGACAGCCGAGTGCAGATACTCGAAAGGCTGTTGAGACCAATAAGACTGTGGCAACTCTGGTCGGGCAGATAAACCCGAGGACCAAAGAAAGCACGGACTTAAGTGTTGGAAAAAGAACCGCCCTAAAGAAACTATTGATTGCTATTGTCAATTGCAATCATTAAGGAAAGTCACACAAGACTAGAGTGGGCTAAGAGGACACACGTTTGATGGGATCATCCAGAGGACTGCGTCGAACAAAGTTGGAAGGAGCCTGACTTTATTGGAAAGTGGCGAAATCACTCTGAGACGGGCGGTGATCAGACAAACGCACCCGTAGGCAGGCGAGCAATTATCCACTGGAAAGGACTCTTATGTAAGTTGGTTAATTTTAATTAGAAATCTATTAGTCTGTAGTCGGGCGTGGGTAATGGTACTTAGGTTTAGGAAGCGTTGGCAAACTACAACTGACAGATAACGGGATTGACTGCGACGTTCTATAAGGAGGTAAAGAATACGTAACTAACTATTCAACCAAAATTCGCAGTGACTAGTTACGGAATAGGAATATGAGCGCCGAGACCGTACAAATGGTAATTATGTGCGAACGTTATTAGCGGCATCAAAAGTCCCCGAATTATTTCTCAATCAAAATGTAAACACGGCGAGTACGAGACGCGACCACTAGGTCAAGCCATTCAATGAGGCCAGGTGAATACAGCGGATGAATGGACCGCGCTTGGAGCAAAGCCTGCAGATGAAAGAATGTGCTTGTATTGTTGCCGGCCCGGCAGAGTTGAATCGGGGTCAGACTGCGGCGGAGAAAATAGAGCATACAACTGGTTAGCAGTACAACCTAAAAGTAGCGGGTTCGGACCTTCATGGAGAATCGGGGGTAAAAGGCTTAAATGGCTTTAATACTATAAGGCGAGATAGGGAAATAGAGAGCGGTGAATAGATACAACTGGACGAGCACTAAGTGAGCTGAAGGGGACAGGAATGCCTTTGGATATAAACGTTACAGACAGATTGGGGGGATATATCCTGGGTAGAGAAAAGGAAACGTGCGTTTTAGTGTGAAAGAGCATTTCATATATGTGATTGGTGGGCAGTACCGGTGTCCCGTCTTGTTGTCTTATAATTACTGTTGGGGTACCAAACTGCAATGATATTGTTAATGATGTAGAGTTATGTTGTTAATGATAATGGCTAGGATATACGCAAGGATGATGACGTTAGGGGAGTAGGAGTCACTAGGGGATACAGGTTATTATTGATCGATTGCTATGTTTATGATGTGTTGATTGTTTTGTGATTAATGACAAGGGGAATTTATGTTGTTGAGAATGAATATATACATGCTGTGAAGACGATGGTGGTGCCAATGACAAGGAGGACATGGCGCCAGTACATGTCACTGGTGTGTTGTGTTATCAGTCTCGGGGGCAGAAGTGTTGTTGTTGGGGTTTACCTGATGTAGTTGTTGAAATGTGACGACCAGTTATCAGCTGTTGTGTTATGTGTCTGGCGCGGGGAAACCCGGCCAGTGTGGGCAAGCGGATCAGGAGTTGTTGTTTAGGGTTGTCCCACTGCCGAATTATATGTGTCTGTCCGCTGTGGAAAGACTATCAGTGTCGGCGTGGGTATTGTATTAATGTCACATAGATTATTACACATGGTGAAGTGTTTGGGGATTTATGGGTTGATGTTGGCATCAGGGAACACTGGTTGGTGGTGTACGACCGCCCAGGGCAGTGATGGAATATCTCTGACCCGATGTCAATACACGTAGCTGAAGACGAAGGTGAGCAGTAGGTTGTTGACACCCGATGATGCTGTTCACATAGTCAAGGGTGTCTTTTTGTTCAATTTTCAGGTTGTCGCTTGATCGATTGCCTGGGTAAACTAGTGGGCGGTCATTTGACGGTGGAAGTTGGTTGTGTGCATCCTTAGTAGATTTATATACTTTCTTGTCAGACTTGCATACTTTATTATTATATTCCCCTGATTGATATGTGACTAGTTATTGGTTTAATTGCGTGCAATTCCTTAGTTTGATGGTATTATCTTGATGCTAGCTACCTGACAGCATTCTTCCATAATTGTTTGAATTGTTACCGCACGACACTTTGTATACTTTGTAATGTCTTTTGAGAAGCAAATAAACTTGATTCAGTGTTAGCTTATTCTTATGATTGCCTGTACTATTGTCGGTTAGGATAGTGTTGTATTCGTGACCTGCATACCTGTATACTTGTGAGGTTGGTAGATAAAACCAAGGGTAATCACAATTCAGTGGTTATCTCTACAACCGGAAGACGGACAATCTTTATCTTTCAATTCTTTATTCTCTCCTCCACTTCTCTCTCTCATCTCTCATCTTCGTGCTATCACAGTAGGATGACATGGACAGAGTTGCATGATATGTATAAGGGTAGGATGGCATGGACAGAGTTGCATGATATGTATAAAGGTAGGAGGGCATGGACAGAGTTGCATGATATGTATAAGGGTAGGATGGCATGGACAGAGTTGCATGATATGTATAAGGGTAGGATGGCATGGACAGAGTTGCATGAGATGTATAAAGGTAGGATGACATGGACAGAGTTGCATGAGATGTATAAAGGTAGGATGGCATGGACAGAGTTGCATGATATGTATAAAGGTAGGAGGGCATGGACAGAGTTGCATGATATGTATAAGGGTAGGATGGCATGGACAGAGTTGCATGATATGTATAAAGGTAGGAGGGCATGGACAGAGTTGCATGAGATGTATAAAGGTAGGATGACATGGACAGAGTTGCATGAGATGTATAAGGGTAGGATGGCATGGACAGAGCTACAGGAGATGTATAAAGGTAGGATGGCATGGACAGAGTTGCATGATATGTATAAAGGTAGGAGGGCATGGACAGAGCTACAGGAGATGTATAAAGGTAGGAGGGCATGGACAGAGCTGCATGAGATGTATAAAGGTAGGATGACATGGACAGAGTTGCATGAGATGTATAAAGGTAGGATGATATGGACAGAGTTGCATGAGATGTATAAAGGTAGGATGACATGGACAGAGTTGCATGAGATGTATAAAGGTAGGAGGGCATGGACAGAGCTACAGGAGATGTATAAAGGTAGGAGGGCATGGACAGAGCTGCATGCGATGTATAAAGGTAGGAGGGCATGGACAGAGCTGCATGAGATGTATAAAGGTAGGAGGGCATGGACAGAGCTACATGAGATGTATAAAGGTAGGAGGGCATGGACAGAGCTGCATGAGATGTATAAAAGTAGGATGGGATGGACAGAGCTGCATGAGATGTATAAAGGTAGGAGGGTATGGACAGAGCTACAGGAGATGTATAAAGGTAGGAGGGTATGGACAGAGCTACAGGAGATGTATAAAGGTAGGATGACATGGACAGAGTTGCATGAGATGTATAAAGGTAGGAGGGTATGGACAGAGCTACAGGAGATGTATAAAGGTAGGATGACATGGACAGAGCTACATGAGATGTATAAAGGTAGGAAGGTATGGACAGAGCTACATGAGATGTATAAAGGTAGGAGGGTATGGACAGAGCTACAGGAGATGTATAAAGGTAGGATGACATGGACAGAGCTACATGAGATGTATAAAGGTAGGAGGGTATGGACAGAGCTACAGGAGATGTATAAAGGTAGGAGGGCATGGACAGAGCTACAGGAGATGTATAAAGGTAGGAGGGCATGGACAGAGCTACATGAGATGTATAAAGGTAGGAGGGCATGGACAGAGCTACATGAGATGTATAAAGGTAGGAGGGTATGGACAGAGCTGCAGGAGATGTATAAAGGTAGGATGACATGGACAGAGTTGCATGAGATGTATAAAGGTAGGAGGGCATGGACAGAGCTACAGGAGATGTATAAAGGTAGGAGGGCATGGACAGAGCTACAGGAGATGTATAAAGGTAGGAGGGCATGGACAGAGCTACAGGAGATGTATAAAGGTAGGAGGGCATGGACAGAGCTACAGGAGATGTATAAAGGTAGGAGGGCATGGACAGAGCTGCATGAGATGTATAAAGGTAGGATGACATGGACAGAGCTACATGAGATGTATAAAGGTAGGAGGGTATGGACAGAGCTACAGGAGATGTATAAAGGTAGGAGGGTATGGACAGAGCTACAGGAGATGTATAAAGGATAAAGGTAGGAGGGTATGGACAGAGCTACAGGAGATGTATAAAGGTAGGATGACATGGACAGAGTTGCATGAGATGTATAAAGGTAGGAGGGTATGGACAGAGCTACAGGAGATGTATAAAGGTAGGATGACATGGACAGAGTTGCATGAGATGTATAAAGGTAGGAGGGTATGGACAGAGCTACAGGAGATGTATAAAGGTAGGATGACATGGACAGAGCTACATGAGATGTATAAAGGTAGGAGGGTATGGACAGAGCTGCAGGAGATGTATAAAGGTAGGAGGGTATGGACAGAGCTACAGGAGATGTATAAAGGTAGGAGGGTATGGACAGAGCTACAGGAGATGTATAAAGGTAGGATGACATGGACAGAGTTGCATGAGATGTATAAAGGTAGGAGGGTATGGACAGAGCTACAGGAGATGTATAAAGGTAGGATGACATGGACAGAGCTACATGAGATGTATAAAGGTAGGAAGGTATGGACAGAGCTACATGAGATGTATAAAGGTAGGAGGGTATGGACAGAGCTACAGGAGATGTATAAAGGTAGGATGACATGGACAGAGCTACATGAGATGTATAAAGGTAGGAGGGCATGGACAGAGCTACAGGAGATGTATAAAGGTAGGAGGGCATGGACAGAGCTACAGGAGATGTATAAAGGTAGGAGGGCATGGACAGAGCTACATGAGATGTATAAAGGTAGGATGACATGGACAGAGCTACATGAGATGTATAAAGGTAGGAGGGTATGGACAGAGCTGCAGGAGATGTATAAAGGTAGGATGACATGGACAGAGTTGCATGAGATGTATAAAGGTAGGAGGGCATGGACAGAGCTACAGGAGATGTATAAAGGTAGGAGGGCATGGACAGAGCTACAGGAGATGTATAAAGGTAGGAGGGCATGGACAGAGCTACAGGAGATGTATAAAGGTAGGAGGGCATGGACAGAGCTACAGGAGATGTATAAAGGTAGGAGGGCATGGACAGAGCTGCATGAGATGTATAAAGGTAGGATGACATGGACAGAGCTACATGAGATGTATAAAGGTAGGAGGGTATGGACAGAGCTACAGGAGATGTATAAAGGTAGGAGGGTCATGGACAGAGCTACAGGAGATGTATAAAGGTAGGAGGGTATGGACAGAGCTGACAGGAGATGTATAAAGGTAGGATGACATGGACAGAGCTAGCATGAGATGTATAAAGGTAGGAGGGTATGGACAGAGCTACAGGAGATGTATAAAGGTAAGGATGGTACATGGACAGAGCTTGCATGAGATGTATAAAGGTAGGAGGGTATGGACAGAGCTACAGGAGATGTATAAAGGTAGGATGACATGGACAGAGCTACATGAGATGTATAAAGGTAGGAGGGTATGGACAGAGCTGCAGGAGATGTATAAAGGTAGGAGGGTATGGACAGAGCTACAGGAGATGTATAAAGGTAGGAGGGTATGGACAGAGCTACAGGAGATGTATAAAGGTAGGATGACATGGACAGAGTTGCATGAGATGTATAAAGGTAGGAGGGTATGGACAGAGCTACAGGAGATGTATAAAGGTAGGATGACATGGACAGAGCTACATGAGATGTATAAAGGTAGGAGGGTATGGACAGAGCTACATGAGATGTATAAAGGTAGGAGGGTATGGACAGAGCTACAGGAGATGTATAAAGGTAGGATGACATGGACAGAGCTACATGAGATGTATAAAGGTAGGAGGGTATGGACAGAGCTACAGGAGATGTATAAAGGTAGGATGACATGGACAGAGTTACATGAGATGTATAAAGGTAGGAGGGTATGGACAGAGCTACAGGAGATGTATAAAGGTAGGAGGGCATGGACAGAGCTACATGAGATGTATAAAGGTAGGAGGGCATGGACAGAGCTACATGAGATGTATAAAGGTAGGAGGGCATGGACAGAGCTACAGGAGATGTATAAAGGTAGGAGGGTATGGACAGAGCTACAGGAGATGTATAAAGGTAGGAGGGTATGGACAGAGCTACATGAGATGTATAAAGGTAGGAGGGTATGGACAGAGCTACATGAGATGTATAAAGGTAGGAGGGTATGGACAGAGCTACATGAGATGTATAAAGGTAGGAGGGTATGGACAGAGCTACATGAGATGTATAAAGGTAGGAGGGTATGGACAGAGCTACATGAGATGTATAAAGGTAGGAGGGCATGGACAGAGCTGCAGGAGATGTATAAAGGTAGGATGACATGGATAGAGCTACAGGAGATGTATAAGGATAGGAGGGTATGGATAGAGCTACATGAGATGTATAAGGGTAGGAGGGCATGGACAGAGTTACATGAGATGTATAAAGGTAGGAGGGCATGGACAGAGCTACAGGAGATGTATAAGGATAGGAGGGTATGGATAGAGCTACAGGAGATGTATAAGGGTAGGAGGGCATGGACAGAGTTACATGAGATGTATAAAGGTAGGAGGGCATGGACAGAGCTACAGGAGATGTATAAGGATAGGAGGGTATGGACAGAGCTACAGGAGATGTATAAGGGTAGGAGGGCATGGACAGAGCTGGTTAACTGTAGAAGAAGATGCAGCAGCATGCTACAGATGTATTACCGATGATATAAAAGTTGTAGTATCTGGGGGACGAGATGGGTTTAGTTAACTTTCACGTTTGAATATAATTCTATTGACTACCCTTTTGGATAATGCTATAACAGATTCACATTTTTAAATTTTGGATATCTCCTGCAGTTATGCAAGTACTGGCTACAGAACGCTTGTGGGACAAGGTGGAGAAGGCGGAGGAACAGATTGAGAACCCATATGTGGAAAGAATGAGATTGCAGGGGATCAGCAGGGGTTCTGGAAGAATCTCAAAACAGAGGGAAGACCAGGAGAACTTTTAATCAGATGGCGGTGAGAACGATTAGTAGTATGACTCTTCGCTGGCTGTTGAATGAGGGGACGGAGCACATATGGGAATGTCCTGAGTGCAGTGATGTTGGTTCTTGACTCAACCCAACTCAACTCAACTGGCTACAGAAATGGATGGTCAAGGCCCTGGAAATCATAATTTAATTCTACCAGGAGTGGGCCCACTGTTAATTGCTGGCAATGCATTTTTGGGGAGGAGGCACAACAGAGCAAAGTGCTATGATGAAAATAAGTGACTGCGTATAGAACAAACTGTAGTACTCTCAAGGGCACAGAGAAGTGCGCAGTTAATGATGATGGCCTATGTAGGAGACCGACTGTTGGAAATCAAATCCACAAGTTTAAGCAGAACTCATGTGCCGTGGAACGCCAGGTTTGTGGAGAAACAACAGTTGTATGATGTTTTCATGATGTTCTGGGCTTCTTCCCCATCAGGCAGGCTCTACTAGGGTGGCCATTTATGTCCTGCCTTACCACCCTTACATATGAAGTTACAACACAAGAAGCATTTTAGCCACATCACCTGAGGATTGATACCTTCTTCAGCTCTGAATGTTGAGAAAGGGAGGGGAGAAGGATAGGAAATGGAGACAGAAGGAGGGGAGAAGGAGAAGAAATGGAGACAGAAGAGAAAAGGGGGAAAGGAGGGCAGGAACCAGAAAAACAAGACTTCAATGGCAAGACTCAGTTGTTGTTTTTTTTCCAGTATTTGAGAGCAGGCTATTGAAGCTGTCACAGTGCAGTGCAGAGGAGCAATTCTGGAAAGACATGTCTGACTTTGACATTCTGATGCCGCAGAAAGTAAGGACTACCATTTTGGAATATTGAGGTTGTTCAACATAATGTTACTTTATTGGGTTTGAATGAAATTAATAGACAGCCATTATTAATATAATATAATAATATATGGACAGACCAGAACAAGTCATTATTCTGCGCCTTAGAATAGGACACAACAGATTGCGCAACCACACGTATACAAAATTCAAGATTGGTGACTCAGCCATGTGCACATGTGGTTTGGCGCCGCAGACAGCAGAGCACATACTCCAAGACTGCCCAAACTACAACATATCCAGGTGAACATTCTGGCCTAGAGAGACAACAGTGGAAGATAAACTCTATGGACCGCTGAGTGAACTAAAAAAGACTGTTAGATTCATACAGAAGACAACATTGCAGTTAAGATGTATTTCAAGCGAATAAAAGAATAATAATATAAATAAAAGAGGAGATACTAGCGACAGCCACTAACCTCAGGTACATGGGTTGCCAAGTCACCATCGGATGGATACCAGCACACAGGGGTATCCCGGGAAACGAACAGGCAGACAGAGCGGCGAAACGGGGATTAACCAGCACTAAACAAATCTGCACAGGCCTAGGTAAAGTAGAAGGGAAGAATATAGTCAAAAACTACATTCTCAAGGAATGGAGGCAACAGTGGCGAGACAGCGATAAAGGCCGTCATGCCTTCCAAGTATTGGGTGAACCAAGATTCAAGCCACAAGTCAAGACCAACATGAAAGCACCGGCAAACAGACAACTGTGGAGAATCAGATTAGGCAATTGGAAAGACACAAGAGAGAACCCAAACTGCAGAGTCTGCCGAGAAAACAACACCATCGAACACTACTTATTAGTATGCGAC
The DNA here is from genome assembly GCA_014155875.1 of Cepaea nemoralis. Lineage (NCBI taxonomy): Eukaryota > Metazoa > Mollusca > Gastropoda > Stylommatophora > Helicidae > Cepaea > Cepaea nemoralis. The sequence continues at coordinate 26,151 of JACEFZ010019049.1, read as the reverse complement.
AAGTACAATAGAGAGCGAAGGGACCTGAGAGATCACTTCGTCAAAATTGGGAACCCAATGACAATGACGGAGTGCCTACACATAAACAGCAACCCAACCCGGTAACACAGCGACTGGTCAGACAGTTCCTATGCAGAACAGGGAAGACCGTATAACCTCCCTACACTGTATATATGTATATGTATGTTTGTTTGTATTTGTTCATGTTTATATATGTTATTTAAAAAAAAAAAAACAAAAAAAAAAAAAACAAAAAAAAAAAACAACCTGGCGGGTTGAATGGCAGGAAGGTGAGTTGGCTCTTCCGGTAGAGCACCTGAACTAGGAAGACAGGGAGACCTGGTCATCTTGTTGCCACGCCACACCCACACGCGATGAAGAAAACCGCCAAAACTCACAAGCGTAAAGGAGTTTGTAACACTGACCGGGGGGAACAACTTGAGACTTGCAATTAAATGCTCTGCCCTTGCCTACATCAAGGCCTTGTGAGGACTGGACATGACCGGGACTAGCCCCGAGGAGAATAACACAAGAAACTACAAACAGTTAGCAGTGCTAACAGAGAAAAGAAGCCAAAAAACGAGAGAATGCAGGCCCAATAGGCCCAACCAAGGACCGGTCTTAACCAGGACCAGCACAAAACAAATCTATCCGACGAACAAAGCGGAATCAATAAAACTAGCAGGAATTAGGACTAACAATCCACACAACTACGGCTCTCAACAATAACCACAGCGATGAAGCAGGTTAGACGAGGCCGAATTTGGAATTTTTTTTTGGGAAAAATGGCAATGGCAATGGCATCATCATCATCAAGTGCCATGGCAGCTGACGTAGGCGTTCATGACTCTCCACAGATCTTGGCCCTTGCTTTTCTGGAGTAACTCTGCTGATGATATTCCTCCATGCCACCATCTCAATCCATCCAGGATCATTTCTCTTGGTCAGCCTCTGCCTCTCCTTCCCCTCAATCTTCCCAGTTGTCACGATGTTCTCCAATGCCTCTCTTCTCATCACATGACCAAAGAAAGCTGTTTGTCTTTCTTATCATTGTATGCAATGTTTAGCCTCTTTCAGGCAATCGTTGTTAGCTACATTAACAGTCCAAGTAATTTGCAACATTCGTCTCAGGAACCACATCTTTGTTGCTTCCAAATTTTTCCTAATTTGTTCACATACATTCCAAGATTCACTGCCAAACAGCAAAACTGGTTCCATACAGCATTTCAGTACTCTCTTTCTTATATTCAGTGATAGCGACTTATTACATAAGATACTCTTCATTTTTTGAAATGCAGCTTTTGCTTGCCCTATTCTGCTCCTAATCTCTGTTGTACATCTTCCATCTGATGTTATAAATGCCCCTAGGTATTTAAAATTATCCACTTGGTTAAGAATTATCCCTTCTATTTCCATTTCGCATTTTGGAGTCACATTTTTCTTTGATATCACCATTGTTACTGTTTTCTTGCTATTCAAGGTGTGTCCTTTCTTGGTACTCTGTTACTACAATGAAATGTCCAACAATAATAATATTTCAAAAGTCTGTGATGCAATTATATGTTTTGATCTGGCTGTCACGAAAACAATTACATGTGGTTGCTAAGTAAGGTTAACAAACAAAAAAGTTACCTCAGTGGTGAGTGGTAGGATGCAAGTTATTCCTCATTTCCCCCCTCTTTTCTGCCGCTATTGTTTATTTTATTTATACACAAACGAGTTCTCTAATGGTTAGATTTGCAGATGGTTCTTCTTCTGTGTTCTCGTCAAGAATACCGCATGACGAGAACACAGAAGAAGAACCATCTGCAAATCTAACCATTAGAGAACTCCTGTTTGCGGACGACCAAGCACTAATAGCAAAATCAGAAGCTGAATTACAAGACCACATGAATAGTCTAAACGAAATGTGTAGGGAACATAACATGAAAATTAGCACAAGCAAAACAGAGGTAATGACTATAACTAAAGAAGAACAAACAGCAACAATTCACCTAAACGAACATCCCTTGAAACAAGTAAAGAGCTTCAAGTACCTAGGAAGTATAATATCATCAAGGGATCAAATGGCAGATCAGAAGACGAGATCGAAAATAGGTGCAATAAGGCAAATCAACTCATTGGACAAATGGCACCAATACTAAATAACAAACATGTATCAATAACTACTAAGAAAGCACTTTACAACACAATCTTCCTACCAACTCTGTGCTACCAATGCCAAACCTGGACAATGACAGAAAAAGAGAAAAGAAAAATCACAACAACAGAAATGAGGTTCCTGAGAAGAATACTCAACGTATCAAGAAGAGATAAGATCAGAAATGAAGAAATCAGGACTAAAGTAGGGGTTAAAGCTGCTCTAGATTTTATTAGAAAGCAGCAAGTCAAATGGTTTGGCCATGCATGTAGGCTACCAGTCAACAGCATGCCACAACAAGCAATGATGTACAGACCAGATGGAAACAGAGGAAGAGGCCGACCACGTAAACGTTGGACGGAGGGAATAACAGAATCCATGGGAATGTCGATATACGAAGCCCATAACCGGGCACTCTCACGAAGTTTATACTTCACCTCGACACCGCAAGGTACAAGAGGAACATGATGAGATGAGATACACAAACGATTATTGATTAATATTTAATATTTGGAAAGCTATAAAACTGTGCAGGTTGAGTAATTTAAAAACTCAAAATACAATTTAGAAAAGTTACTATTATTAACTTACTAAAGCACGAATTAAGTAACTTATTTAAGTACTTAAATGGTAATAACTAATAATAAAAACACGCAATCAATACAACAGAACCATGCGCGATTCTTCACTCCAATGACCACTTAAGATGCGTCCTTGTGTGTGTCAGCTTAATTAACCGGAGAGGAATTTCCTCGAACTGTAACCAACATTACGTGCTCCTGGATTGACCCTATTTCTCCAGCCCATAACGGAAGCAATAGGAGGAGGGCAGTCGCAGGTCGTACTGAAATACACTAATACTATTTTTTAAAATAATTAATCAGCCACGGACTACAACTCCAGTATAAGATGATCTATTCTATATATTCCAATTATAAGTCACCAGACTGAACTGAATCTAATCTGTGTTGTTTAATAATAAGACTCGCTTACACAATATTTGCAACACCAGTACTCAGTACTGCAGTCAGTACAGTCTTGCGGTTGACGGATTTAAGTCAGGGTTTCCCGCGAGAACGTGGTCGACAAACTGAACCTGGGGGAATGTGTTTACCAGAGTTGACCTGGTGACCTTTGAACTGTGCGTGCAGACGACCGTCGACATAGTGTGCAGCGAGGGGCCAGGACAGGGGAAACATGTGGGACATGTGGCCAGCAACTCTTCTAGAATGTTCTGTTTTGTCCTGGTTATGTTTCTTTCAAGTCATGGTGATGTAAATGAAACAGATTGTGCCTAAATGTGCTAAAAAAAGTACACGAGGTTATTTTGGGGTAAGTGCAGAAATACAGATATCTTGGAAACACGGATAACATCAGATGGAAGATGTATCATTGAGATAAAGAGCAGAATAGGACAAGCAAACACTGCATTTTATCAAATGAAGAACGTTTTGTACAGTAAGTCCTTGTCCTTGAAAATCAGAAAAAGAGTTCATGCGTGTTACATAGAACTAGTTTTAACATACGGCTGCAAGCCCTGGACAATTAGTAAACAGGCGAAAACATCCCTGGAATCCTTGGAGATGTAGTTTTACAGGGGAATGCTGAAAATTAATTGGACAGCCAAAATGAGCAATCAGGACGTTTTAAGAAAAGCTGAGTCGCAAAGACATTTTATTACAAACATTAGAAAGAGGAAATCATCGTTTTGTTGGCCACGTTAGGAGAAGAGAAAAAATGAACTACGTTGTGACATCCGGAAAGATTTGCGGAAAGAGAAATAGAGGAAGACAGCTTGAGAAGATTCTTAACAGGTTTGTGGCACGGAAGGGAGTCAACACACGAATTGATCCATGACGTCGGAGATCATAATTTGTGGAGAGGCTTGATCGCCTACGCCAGCCGGCAAGGAACTGGATGGTGATGATATTTCTTTTAATTATGTCTTTCACAGCCAAGCATAACATGAATCATATTGATCACCATCAGTAAGTGCCAGCCCCGCATTGATGGTCGGTGTGTTCATAACCCCTTGTCCTACATCTTCATAGTGCATTCATCCTGTCCATCTTTTGATGTCAGCCCGCATATAACATCGTCTTCCCCCAGAACGCTTCCCTCCAAGCTTCTCTCAAAGTCATCCCTTAAACAAGGAGCTATGTCCCTTTATGTGGCCGAAATACTGTACAAGTAATTGTTGTTGTTTTTTTCTTTCAGCTGGATCTCATTAAGTGGCCAAACAAGAACACTACGCAGGAAGCCAAAGAAGATTAATAAACCAACACAGAACTGGTGTCTTTAGCAGTTACACGCTGCGGGATTTACGGGGGGGGGGGGGGGAGGGAGGGGAGGATCTGAGCACTTATGGACTGAATGGATTGATGTGCAATGAGGATGATCTTTCGACTAACTAGCTAATTAACTCACTGAGTAATGTTTTCACCAGTCCCCTTGCTTTACTGTCTTTGTTTTGTCCTTTTTTTCACACAATGTTCTCTTCATGTGTGTGCAGACATTTTGTTTCTTCCATTGACTGCTTCGTCTCTCAGGTCGAAGTAAAGGCGGCAGGCGTGATATTGACCCAGCACCCACTGAGTGCCGATTGGTCTATAAAATGTGGGGCTAGCACCTAGACCAAACAGCCAGAAGGTTTCTGTCCAGAAATGTCCTGCTACCATGTTAGGCTGCGACGACAGGGGAGCCCAAATCAATGAAAAACAATCCCCGCATCGATTTGGATTTGAGCACCCGACCACCGGATTGGCAGACAAGTGTTCAAGCCACTGAACTACCGTGACCAATATGTTGACAGAAATACAACTCATAATTCATGTCCATGTTGAAACAGCGTTAGTAAACTGAAGCACGGCTGAATAACAATACATACAGCACAAAGCATTTGCGTCGTAGGTACGGCAGATGGCGACGATGATGATAATGAGTTTTGAATGACTATATAGTACAAGTCCACCTCGACCATAAGTTAAGAACTGACAACCAATCGGGGACTTTTCAACACATTAAACAAGACAGGCGTGCGCACAACATGTCATCTGATCAATATATATGTAGCGATATATACAATATATACAAAATAAAGAGATCTGCACAAGGTATGTCAGGAATATCAGTTGGTTGGGTTCAGCAAACTTTATACAGTTAGGCTTTAAAAGCCAAACCTCTGCAACCTCTCAATAACTACTAACTATCAACCATACAGTTAAAAAAAAAAGAAAAAAGAAAGAGATATTCCACTGAAACTAACCAACATAAAACGTATTCATAGTTCGGCGTTTGATATCATCAACGAACTCAATCTTTATTGCCATCTAACATTCACAAAATTCTGCATGGAAACAATTAGAAATGTGAAAACAAAAGAGAAGGCTCAATTGAACAATCACTATGCTTGTTAAAGATTAGACCATCGGTGCTTGACAACCCCCATAAATATGTGCATAATCTTTCCTCGGCCGTACAAACCGAAGCTCTTACTTGTGGACTGAAGTTCTGTACACACCTACACGTATTAACCGGGCTGAGTCGCAGCCCAATTCGAAATACTGTTTGATCAATTCTCAAAGCTGACACCATCTTCTACTGACTCGGTCGGATGGCTAAAACCCAAATTGGTGGCTACAGACCATCAATATTGCTTAACGCCGCCTTAACAGAAATGTCCGTTAAACAAAGATTACATCACCGCTTTGAAATCACTACAAGCCAATGAACAACCGGTAATACTAAAACAAGACAAAGGGAATTGTGCATTGGTTATGGGTAAGTCAGCGATCCATCCAAATTTAAGTTAGATCCAAAGCCAGCAAACCAGGGAATTGGATGCGCAAGTGAGAAAAGAAATGAAGTCACTTTTAGATAAATTCATCAGTGAGGCGACTGAACAGCTATTCACCTTATGTGGCTCATAAACCCCTCAACTCAATGCACAAACTAAATTGCTCAATTCTGAGTACCATTTAGGCCTATGTTATCGATGGTCAAACTACTGAACATAACACAAACTACTGAACGTAACACTTGCCTAGTACATCAACAGCAGCTGAAAAATGCTGGCGTTGACTGCAACGTCCCGTAAGGGATACGCAACAATTTTTTTTTTTCGATGGTCGACTGTGCCCAACACAGGATGGCTATATGGTCTGCCGAAATTCTTAAACCAGTGCAACAATTATTCGACCCCTTACTATTAAAATATTAATTTGAGCTGCTGGAATACTGGACACCTCTGATCTTAAACAAAATCACATGACGTAAATAGACATTTTCTCTCTGTTCACTAACATACCCCTGTGTGAAACAGTAACGATAATCTGTGATCGCATGAAAGTGAAGAAACTAAAGTTAGGCCTATCAATATCCAAACTTGAGAAACTATTTCTACTCTGCACATCTAATATTGAATTAAATTTTCTTTAAAAACCTTACCACCAAATAGACGGAGTGGCCGTGGGAAGACCTCTGGGTCCCATTCCTGCAGACATCTTTATGGTGCACAGAGAAGAACAAAGATGGTCGAATATTAAAGACCTTTTCGGCTCCGTGGCGAAGAGTTTACGGACGCAGTTAGTAATCCAGCATACCGCGTTGGGGTATTTTATAATATGGTATGGGTACAAGTCGTTCAGAAAGAAATGGCAAACTACTGAACATAAACTTGCCAATATATCACAAACAGCCTAAAATGCTGGAGTTGACTGAGATGTCCTGTAAAGGATATGCAACTAACTATACCACCAGCATGCGGATGACATATTATTCCTCTCAGATACCAGACAATAAGCAGAATCGTTCCATTCCACCATGAACCAAAGAATCCACAAGAACATTTCCTTGACTATTGACCACGAGCATAACGACACCTTACAAGTCTATCGACAAGGGACATGGAAGGGCCAGAACCTGAATTTCAATAGCTCTGCACCCATGCAGTATAAGCGTGGCATGTTATAATCTCTGTTAAATCGGGCTAGAAAGATTTGCTCCGACAACACACTAAAAAGTCTTTGAAATCTATGGATATCCAGCCGGTTTCTTCAAGTGTCACTGCCAGCCGCCCAAACCTACCCCACATAATAATGGGTCCCCCAAACTTCAAGTGTTTCTTCAGCTAAGTCTTCGAGGAGACTACGTAATGAAACAAATACGAATACGTGATCGACTTAAAACAGCTGAAAACTGCACATTCTTTACTGCTGAACCAATGATCAGTTATACAACCACTTCGATACCTACTCCATCTATGAAAGAACCAGTGTCTCCATACACAAATTCTAACTGCATTTATGAACACCATTGTGAGTACAAGCAACTTACGTAGGTAGAACGGAAAGACATTTAGCATATCGAGTAATTAAACATATACTAGTGTGTGTGTGTGTGTGTGTGTGTGTGTGTGTGTATGTGTGTGTATGTATGCATGTATGTATGTGTGTGTGTGTGTGTGTGTGTTTTTGTGTAGAAAAGAGACTTAATCAGCCTTTAGGAATCGCCGTGCAGTCGACAGGTTTATAAAACCCGAGGTCTGCCACCAGGTACAATTGCTTAGACATTATCGATTAGGTGATTCCAGTCGTTGCTTTGCAAACAGAAGGACTTCCTTTGAAATCTTACTTAGATTACCAAGGTGATATCATACTCCACATTCGATTACTATCATGTATTTAGTATTTCAGCCAAAATATCATTCGTTTATTCACCTCATATAATATATAACTGTGATGAGATGCAGCGAAATATGCCAGGTAAGAAATCGTGCCATATATTAGATGAAAGCTGTATTTAAGAAGTTGAACATGGAATAGCCCAAGCAAAAGCAGTATTACGCAAGATGAAGAATATTCTCTGCAATATATCAATGTGAATCCAGGTGAGAAAAGAGTTCTTAAGAGCTATTTCTAGTCAATCCTAATGTGCGGAAGCGATTCATGGACAAATAGCAGACTAGAAAGTAACACAGCGGGAGACAGAAGACACACGCCAACGCCACACGTCATGGGCACACAAATCCATTGCACTTATTTATTTTTGGCATGCATCGGAAATTTTCTTATGCACCAAATGTTGTGTAGAAAAACTGAGTGTCTGGAAAAAGGAAATAAACAAACGTAACAAAACATGTAACATTAATCATTATGTCTCCTTATTCTGGAATAGGCAGCCTACTATAACACGTCTATGTTATTATTTGGCAAAATTGTTGTCACTCTGAATTGATAAGTAATGGAAATACAGGTTAGATACATTCTTTCTTTCATGTTTATTTTCCAGCAGTAACCTGTTCATCCCGTCTAGGTTATAAATGAAGGTATATCGTATGCTATGTTATAGGACTAGGAGGAAGCTTCAAATGAAAACCTTAAAAGTGTAATAGAATTTACACTAACCTTGCCATTGCCTTGTAACCTGTTAATATTGTTGCTCATGATGTAAAGAGTGTTACGCACGTGACATCACGGTGCAACGAATAAAGTGACGTCATAATGACAGTTTAGAGATCGCTGCCCACTTGTGACATGCGCCAAAGAGGAGCAACGTTCTATTATCAGTTTTTTTTTTTTAATCAGTAAAGGGGTGAAACCTATAGAAACTTCATCGGCGAATAAAGGTGCAGTATGGCGATGCATACCTGTCAGTCCAGCAAGTGTTTACGTGGAGTAGGAAGTTTCAAAACGGCGGGACTTCTGTGACAGACTTTTCGGTCTGTGCATGAGTGGTTGCACACGAGACCAAGAGAATTGTTTCCTACAGACAGGAATCTAAGCACTTTATCGGCACTGGAGGACTTGCATTAAACACAGTGGTGACGACATCGAACAAATGATACATTTCTTCTTTACTTTTTCAGAATATTTATATATGACACAAAGTGTTATGACAGAGTGACAGATAGTAGTGGCTATGGTTGTATCTAGTGGTATGTCTGTATGGACACTCTGCAGGTGTACTTATGAACAGCTATAGCAACTGGAAAACACACCGTTTCGCGCACATCATTTTATTAATGACACAGATATATGATGAAACATACATGATATAATTTCCAGGCACAGTCTCAGTATAGATACATGCATACACTTAATTTCCTCGGAGTCTTTCCTGTGGTCACACTACCTGAATGCCTGGCTGATATTTCCTCCCCAGCCCAGACCCCGACTAACTGGCTAGTTCCCAGACACTACTGCCGCTGACAGCCTGGCTAAGTCTCCAATACTTAGCCTCAGATTTCCACTGATGCCCGTTAAGTCTCCTTGACTTAATTCAACTCCGAATTCCTCTGTCCGGGACCAGACCTCAGTCCTCCACTGTCTGCCCAAACAAATCACTGCCCTAAAAAACTTCAGGTAGAGTTCTCCCTAACTCCGCCACCACTAACCTCCGAATCCGAATCCCCTGAATTTGCCCAGCCTTGTCTCTTTATTCAGTCTTCCCGGATCTCCCAAGAAACTCATTTAACCTCTTTTCAACCTCAATCTAAATTCCACCACCATTACATTTTTAGGTTTCCCCTTGTCTCTTATTCTGCTATCTCATGAATAACCTCCTCTTAGCCCGTACATGTTCCAAAATTTCCTGTGTTGGGTCTTGGTTCTAGAGTTTCTTAATCGACTTCTCTGACCTCATATCCGTTCTACTCTCACGTATTCCTATGCGCCTTCGTGCCTTAGCCTGACATCTCTGTGATATAACTTCATTGTTTTTAGGGCCCATCTTTGTATTGAAATTCCTATCTCCACCTTCTGACCTAACATCCGCCTATTACTTCTCTGACCCAGTTACCTTGCTAGCACTAGCAAATTCCTAACTAGTCCGTTAACCTCAGATTAGCATAAACAAACGCACGTTACAATATCAATCAAATCAATCATGTGCCATGCCGGAAAGCGTGGGCGGTCATGACTCGCCATTTCACTCGATCACCAGTGTCGTGGATCAGCTCAGTGTTCCTGTCCCGTCCATGCCATGTGGCCAAGCCATCCAGGTATTTTCCTCTCGGTCTTCCTCTTGGTCTGTTCCCTTCGATCTTGCCAGTTGTCACCAAGTTCTCCAATCCATTTCTTCTCATAACATGTCCAAAAAATTTTGACTGTCTACGTCTAATCTCTCCAATCAGCTTACGATGTTCATTTGTCTCCTGTAGTACTTGGTCATTGGTTTTTCTGTCTGTTCATGGTATTCTTTGCATTTTCCTCAGAAACCACATTTCTGCAGCCATCAGATGTTTTTCAGCTTGACTGCTCATTGTCCAAGTTTCACATCCATACAAAAGAACAGGCTCTATGTATCCCCTCAACACTCTTTTTCTCGTTTCAATTGACATCTTTTTATTGGTCAGAATGTTTTTCATCTTGCTAAAGGCTACTTTCGCCATGGCGATTCTTGTTCTAATCTCTTCAAGGCATCTCCCATCAGATGTTATGACTGTTCCAAGATAATTGTACCGATTCACTTGTTGAAGAATATTTCCATTTACTTGTATATTACATTGTGGCACTTCTTTCTTCCTAGTGACGACCATAACCTGAGTCTTTTTACAATTTAATTCTAACCCCAGTTGCTCACTGTGTACAACAACCGCATCTACTAATTGTTGCAGGTCCTGCGCATTGTCTGCAATTAATACTGTATCATCTGCATATCTAATGTTATTGATGTTTCTTCCACCAATGCTGATTCCATTTATATCCTCTACATTTCTGAAAATATTTTCACTGTATAGGGAAAAAAGATCTGGAGACATCACACATCCCTGCCTAACACCTCTCTTAATTGGCTGATACTGTCCCACTTCATTATCAATCCTTATTGCAGCTTGTTGTTTCCAATATATGTTTTTTATAAGTCTAATGTCTTTCCCATCAATTTGTAGATCTGCAAGCATATCCACCATGTTGACATGTCTAACTCTATCAAAAGCCTTTGTGTAGTCAATAAAGCAAAGATGTATATCCTTGTTTACTTCTATAGCACGTTCAATAACTGTTCGCAGCATATACACAGCATTTACTGTACCCTTTCCTTCTACAAACCCGCATTGTTCTTCCCCTATTTCAGGTTGTATCTTCTTCCTCACTCTTTGCATGATAATTCTTAGCAAAATCTTTGTGATGTGACTCATTATACTAATTGTTCTATGTTGATCACATTCCAAGGTTCCTGATTTCTTTGGGATTGCAATAAATACAGAGTTACATAATTCAGGAGGTATATCTCCTGTATCATATAATGTGTTCAGCAGTCTGGTGACTTGCTCTAGTCCAAATTCTTCTAAAGCTTTAATCATTTCTGTTGTGATGATATCTGCACCGGGGGCCTTGCCAGCTTTCATATGCTTAAGAACATTTCGAACCTCCATCTCCAAAATTGGCGGTCCTTCATTATTAAATCTAATATCATACTGTTCGTCTCTGTTATCATCATAAAGGTGTTTCACATAATATGTCCATACATGTAGAATCTGGCCTTTTTCTATTATGATTTTGCCATCTTTAGTTTTTAGACACCCTGTTGATGTACTTGTTCTTTTATTAGTAAGTTCCTGAATTCTTTTGTGCACTAATTTGGTATTTTGACTGTTGTGTTGGTTTTCAATTTCTAAGCACTTTTCCTCAAGCCATGCTTCTTTTGCCTCCTTACATAATATTCTGACTTGTCTGTGAATTTTTTCATATTTACAGAATTATTTTTGTTGAGTCTTCTTGTTTCCATGAGGTGTAAAATTTCTTCAGTCATCCATTTCTTACGACCCACCTTCTTTAATTTTGGAATAGTTGTTTCTGCAGCCACATTGATTGAATTCTTCAACGTTTCCCATTGATCATCCACATCCTGGAATAGGATCTCTAGATCAGACAATATTTCAAATCTGTTCTGTACTTCTATGTTGAATTTGTTTTGTATTTCCTTGTCATTACTCAATGTACACAAATCATATTTAGTGTTTCCTGTTATATACTTGACTTTCTTCAACTTTATCCTCAATGTTCCTGTGAGTAATCTGTGGTCACTATAACAATCAGCACTGGGAACTGTTTTTGCTACTGTTAGCGCGTTTCTAAATCTTCTGCTAATGAGAATGTAGTAAATCTGGTTTCTGATCCTACTATCAGGACTCCTCCATGTCCATAATCTTCTAGGGTGTTGCTTAAACCAGGTGTTTCCTACAATCATTTCCTGTTCTTTTGCCCACTCTACGAGTCTGTATCCTCTTTCATTTCTCTCTCCTAAACCATAGTTTCCTACTGTATATCTATCCCCTTGATTTCCTACTTTTGCATTGAAGTCCCCTATTATGATGTTTATTTCTGAATTTTTACATTTCTTTAAGGCAGACTCTATGTCATTATAAAATTCTTCTACACTATCTTCACTGGATTCTCCTGTTGGGGCATATACTTGTATAATATTTATGCTAAAAGGTCTGCTACTTAATTTAACTAGTAGAACTCTGTCCGACACGGCCCAATATCCTTGAACAGATTTTGATGTTTTTCTGTCCAAAATAATTGCCACTCCCCTATGACGATCTTCACCTCCAGAATAAATAATCTTGAAATCTTCATCTATCTTGATGCCTGCTCCTGTCCATCTCGTTTCGCACATACCTAAAATATTAATTTTTTCCCTTTCAATTTCTTGTTTTATGTTACAATATACATATTAATTTTTGTATTTAATTTTATATTTGATATGGTTGTTCGTGGTATTTTATATCAATTCTTAATGTATGTATAATGACCGTTTATCTATCAGATAGGTGTGAATATTTATGTGATTATCATCTTCTATGCAATAACGTTGCCTGCCTCAGGCTCAGAAGGCACCGGGTAGGGTCCCAGCACCTCGCTGGGAATTGCTGTATGAACCACTGGCATCTAATGATAAAACATTAACCCTCCCCCCTTTCTCCCCCACCATTCCACATCGCCCCGATCTCTTGATTAGTGAGACCAGATACCTAGCCGTCTAGGAAAAGCGCGGGAGAATATGCGGTCCCCTGTACAAATTGTACACGTTAAAACTCCAATGGCAGTTGACAATTGCAAAGAGTAGGCCGTAAGGTCGCATTTCTGGTAACATTTCTAGTAAAGAAAACCTACCCACGGGTAGAAAGAGCTTGTTACCTCGGGTGGATTCTGTCTAGAGAAAGCATACTTGACACAAATGCGCGCTAAACACAGATACACTGCTGACCTTTGAGGTACTTAACTGCTTGTAACGCACTCCCATCGAAAGCGGATCAAAGATGAGATCTCCTATGTAACTAGTATATTTGGAAACTTTGAATAATAGATGTACACATGTCACATTACAGTTGAGTTGAGTTGACCTAAGATCGACACCAATGCACTCAGGAATTCCCATTCGCACTCCGTCCCCTCATTCAACAGCCAGCGAAGAGTCATACTGCTAATCATTCCCACATCTATCTGATTGAAACTTCTCCTGATGTGCGCCTCTCAGTTTTGAGATTCTTCCAGAACCCCTACCGATCCCCTACAATCTCATTCTTTCTGCATACGCGTTCTCAGTCTGTTCTCCCACCTTCTCCACCTGGTCCCATGGGTGCACGACCACCTCTCCCTTTTCCACAGGTAATCTACCACCACCGAGAGGTGTATTCTCTGCCAGGCTATCAGCCTGTTCATTACCCCAAACTCTCGAACAGCCAGGGTAAAAAATCCATACAATTTTCACAATCTGTGACATATGAAGCGAGATGATCTCTGCAATCATTATATGACTAAACTGTGTATTCATCTATATGAAACACACAGCATTCTTTGGTCTGCAATCATTATATGACCAAAGAACGCCGTATGTCTGTTTCATATAGTTGTATATAATGTTCTAGTCTCTGCCAACGCCGCAATCCATGCAGCATAATTTCCAGGGCCATCGAAGAGTTGCATCACACTGAGAAAATCTACCGTACGGTACTGATTCTCTCTCTCTCTCTCTCTCTCTCTCTCTCTCTCTCTCTCTCTCTCTCTCTCTCTCTCTCTCCCTCCCTCTCTCTCTCTGTCTGTCTGTCTCTGTCTGTCTGTCTCTCTCTCTCCCTCCCTCTATCTCTCCCTCTCTCTCTCTCTCTCTCTCTCTCTCTCTCTCTCTCTCTCTCTCTCTCTCTCTCTCTCTCTCTCTCTCTCTCTCTTCACATTTAATGAGACCGAGTCAGGATATTACTTTGAATGTGATTGTTGTCCAAAGATGGTAATATGGCTTTACAAATTTGCTATCAGTTCACGCACTTTTTGAACCATTTGTATGCCGCAATTGAAACCCGAAAGACATAAATGGCAAGACTACGAGTGTTTACATCTAAATATTCAGCACCCGGGTTTGTGTTTATTCTAGAGCGCTGTCACGCTGGAAACCAAGAGCAGAAAATCAAAACGTTCAGCACCAGCAGTCCCTGTTAATGCCGAAACGAATCAAGAACGACAACTTAAACTGCTGAAGAACCGCCTACTTCCCTTGTCCAGGTTTGTTCACAAAACTGAGATCCAATTACTGGGGTTTTTATTATATTTTTTTCATACTAATATTAAATGTCATTCCTTGTGTTGTGTGTTAGTAGTTTAATGTGTTTATTATTACCGTTGTTATTGTTAGTGATAGGAGCAGTAGTAATAGTAGTAGTAGTAGAAGAATTAGTTGTAGTAGTAGTAGTAATAGCAGCAGCAGCAGCAGCAGCAGCAGCAGCAGCAGCAGCAGCAGCAGCAGTAGTAGTAGTAGTAGTAGTAGTAGTAGTAGTAGTAGTTGTTGTTGTTGTTGTTGTAATAGTAGTAGTAGCAGCAGAAGCATAGTATAGGGTGTATGTTAATGACTGTGTAGTGTTTGAAAATATCGCCGGCACAAGTCTTGTATTTACCCTGTGTAAAGTTCATGCAACATAATAAGTAAATACAAAACTTAAACCGGCAATATTTTCAAACTCTGCAGTCATTAAAATTAGACCCTGTAGTAGTAGTAGTAGTAGTAGCAGCAGCAGCAGCAGCAGCAGTAGTAGTAGTAGTAGTAGTAGTAGTAGTAGTAGTAGTAGTAGTAGTAGTAGTAGTAGTAGTAGTAGTAGTAGTAGTAGTAGTAGTAGTAGTAGTAGTAGTAGTATAAATATTAAAAGCAATACGGCAACAACAACAGCAGCACAACAGTAGCAATAATAATAACAGTAACGGCACAACACCAATGGTATACTGACCTATGTTCGATTCAGAGTTAAGTATAATATCAGTGATTTATTCTATCGCCAGTACAACCGCCTCGTGCTGGAAATCACCCTCATACAAATAAAGAGCGCATGTATTCTCCCGCTGGTACCGTCGCCTGCCGCCAGCAATTATCCTTATGGCTTATTTCACGGTTTAGGCTCTCATTAATAGAGATCAGCCGCTACCCTCTATGGACAACAATCACGTTCAAATTAATATCATATTTGTCGCTGTCACGGGATTATTAATTTGAGCCAAACGATGGACCCTAATATAATTTCTTTTCTCAGGATGAATTTCGTCGCCTCGCTACTCAGTTGAGTGCGTGGCGCAACATTGTGAGCTGTAAATTTCGTGTGAAACTGCTTTTACATATGTCCACCGTTGTTTTTAGCGTGAACTGCATGTTCGGAATAATGGAGGTCGGCT
Organism: Cepaea nemoralis; assembly: GCA_014155875.1. NCBI lineage: Eukaryota > Metazoa > Mollusca > Gastropoda > Stylommatophora > Helicidae > Cepaea > Cepaea nemoralis. Next base: position 10,356 of record JACEFZ010019049.1, on the reverse strand, counting down.
TTGTCGTAGAACTGACTGGTTTGCCTTATGCACTAATGTGTGGCTGCTGGTTTTCCAGTGACTGCCGCTTCCATCGACGATGAACTGTATTTTTCGTGGAGGACTTTTGTGCTGGCATTCTGGCGGTGGCATTATGCACAGTGTACCTGTGCGGGCTATTAGTTTGTCGAGACTCCTGTCTGTTCCACTTTTCACATGGGGTAGTGAGGAGCATTTTGTTTGATATTTCACTGGCACAGGAACGGAGCATAATGGGGACGACTCTTGCCATGAAGTTGGAACCGCGACTAATGACTAATGACTAGTTCTCAGGATGAACGCAGTAGAGGTAATGGTATGTTGGAGTTTTCTCAGTTTATTTCTATGGGCGATAATCTGACTAATACCTGTCAAATATCCAGATAAAGTAAGTATGATTGAAAGATGAGACGTAAAGAGTTAAAGACAGTTACGCAATAGTTCACATGAAAACAGACCATAGCGAGACAGAAATCCGCGACATGCCCAGAAAGCCATCAGGCGGCTAAACCAGTGAGCTCTAGTGACAAAAACTCTGGTTTCGATCCATGATGTTCCCTTCGCGGTCTCCCAGTCCCGACTAATACTTGTTGCGAGTCTTTTCAACTCTTGCGTTGATCGAATCGGGCGTCACTTTACTTCGTGCACTCCGTTTGATCTGGCCATGATTTGGCTCCTTCCAATACCCAAAATGTGGCCCTGTCACAGAATTATTGATCTGAGGATGGTACGGGTCCTAATTATAACTTCTCTTTTCAGGTTGAAACGGGCAGGGGTAGTGGAGAAAAAGACTTATTCTCTGGTCGGTACAAATGACTAATACCGAAAATTATCTACATATTAATATTTAATATGTTATTCTCTCGTTGTTATAAGTAATTGTCAGCAATTAGCTTTACATCAATATGTGCTGCCCCCCCCCCCCCCCCCCCAACCCTGTCATCGTTATAAGGAACTCTTGCAAGCAGTTATCTTCATAGCAATATTTATTCTCTGGTCCATACAAGCACCTGTTGCCAGCAAATATTTTCATATGAATATGTGATGGCTTATTCTCAGTTTGGTGTGATTCGTATGTAATAAAAAAAAAAACAACTGTCAACGACTGCCTATAGTACCTTGCAGTGTAGGGCAGAGGGAGGGGGTCTTGAGCTGGGGATTAAACTTAAAGCCGCCAAGCAAGTGCAGTCGTCGCGAACTGTGCGGATGTTGCCTTCGCTATGGCAATTCTTGTTCTAATCTCTCCCATCAGATGTTATGACTCTTCCGAAATAATTGTACCGATTAACTTGTTTAAGAATATTTCCATTTACCCTTATATTGCATTGCGGTATTTCTTTCTTCCAAGTTACGCTATAATCTGATTTCTTATAATTTAATTCTAACCTTAGTTGTTCACTATATACAAAAACTGCATTAACTAAATGTTGCAGATCCTATTCCTTGTCTACAATCAATACTGTATCATCTGCATATCTAATGTTATTGGTGGTATGTCCCTGCAGTGGTGATTCCCATCATATCTTCTAAATTTATAAACATAATTCACTGTACAGGGGGGAAAAGAAAACCAGGAGATATTACACATCCCTGTCTCTCACCTCTCTTAATAGACTGATACTGACCTACTTCCTTATCAATCTTTATGGCACTTTGTTGGTTCTAATATATGATTTCGCAAGTCTAAGGTCTTTCCCATCAATTTGTGTCTTAGGCATCCAGTTTATGGACCCAAACTAGATATGCGTGACTCTTCGCTGTTAAAATGGCTTCTGCATTGTGACACAAATGCCCTGTACGCCGAAGCTAAGATCAGAGCGTGCCTGGAGTACAGGAGAAAGCACAACATTGATGATATAGCACTCAACTACAAGCTGCCGGTAAGAGCAATTAGAATGAGTTCATTTGCTTGTCAGTACATGTTGCGTCAGGCTGCTTAGACGACGCCTATCTTTACATTTTGCTAACACGTAATTATGTATTTTACCCCACTACCTGTGCTGAAGCCGAGGTAGCGAGGTAGATAGTTGGACTAAAATGTTTACTTCTCGTTCTTGACTTGAAGATGTAAATAACAAGTACCTCTGAACTTGAAGTGGGTTCGCCTAATCGAGTTAGCGGGTTCAACCCCTCTCTACAACGGTCAGTTGGACTGAAATGTTGACCTCTCGTCCTTGACTTGGGGACGTAAATTACAAGTACCTCATAATTCGGAGGGGGTAAATTTCATGGCCAGAGACACTGGTAATAGGGAAAGCTAATCCACATGCAAACACCCGTGTATGGACCTTTGCTTGAGTTCAAAGCGAGAGAACGAAATCAAAATCCCAAGTGTCCTGTCAGTGGCGTAGACATGTATGCATCTATAAACATCTGAGTGCCCAGAGGTGTAGATACATCCTGCTGATGATATATCCCTATACAACCCGTCGCAGTTCATCCAGCATACTTTCTCTGTCTACCCCTTCATTTTACACCGCTGATCTTATCATATATCTTGATATAAGAAACGCATAAACGGGCACTCTCCAGCTGTTTATGCTTCACCCCGACACCAAAAAGTACAAGAAGAGATGAGATGAGATGATATGAGAGTTTTCCACTGGTCACGATTTTTTTCCAATACCTCTTTTCTCATTACATGATTAAAAACAAAATAAGTTTGTTGATTCCCTCTTATATGCAATTTCCCACTTTCTTTAGCCCCTTTCAAGTATCCGTTAGTTGCTCTCGCATCCCAAGGTGTTCACAACACGCGTCCCAGAAAAAAAAAAAAAAATAAAAAAACCCTTTTGTCTGCAAGCTATCCTAGTCTGCTGGTTCACGTTACGTGATCCACTGCTACACAGCAGAATTGTTCGATATACCATTTCAGTACACTCTTTCTGGATTTCAATGATAGTGACATATTGCCTACGATATACTTTAATTTCCAGAAATGCCACCTGTGCTTGACCTATTCTGCTTGAATTTCTGTCACGCATGTTCCATGTGGTGTTATGATTTACCCCCAAATATTTATTTGAATTTATTGACTTGGTCAATCATTATTTTCTTTATGTGAAGATTCCATTTCGATGGTACCTTTTTCTTTATATAACCATTGTTTCTGTTTTCTTAAATTGACAGGGAAATCCTCTTTGTGCATTCTCCATTATCACAATTCCTAACAGTCACTATAAATCTTTCGCATTTTCATCTATCAATACTGCGTCATTTGCATTGCGTAGATTGTTTATATTATATCCACAGCCTTTCCTATGCCCCAACCAACCCAAATTAGTTTTGCTCACTGTTCCCATGAGATTATGATATCTCCTCTCTTTACCCCGACGACAACATTGACCAGACTTCACTCCAGTTTGTGTAGTCGGTCTGACGTCACAGTCTCGCCAGTATCCGCCACCAGAGTCTGCGTTTCATTGATTATATCAGCACTGTCCATGCCTCTTCCCTGGTGTGAAACGCGACTTTCTAATCCTGGATATTCATTTGGAGTGGTGAATGCCGGTTGCTAGTAGCATGTTCATAGATTGAGTTATCGCATGTAGTGCTGCCTGTTCTGATGCCCGTGTATGGTTGTGATAGGTTTCTTTGTACCGTAGCCTCTTTCAGAATATTTAGATTGCTCCATTTCACTATGCACCTAATTGTCAATATTCTGCCGTAAAACCACATCCCCGAGGCTTCGATATATTTTTTGTTTGCTTGTTTACTAACTGTCCATGATTCACACCCATATGCTACATCTGGTTCTGTTTAGAATGCAATGTAATTTATGTATTGTTAACTGGTTTGTTTCTATTGTGTTGGAAGATAGTACCGACGCAACATAATAATAGATAGTTCTAACAGAACAGAATAGTAGATAGTTCTGACACAACAGAATAGAAGATAGTTCCAACAGAACGGAATAGTAGATTGTTCTGACACAACTGAATAGTTGATACATCTAACACAACAGCATAGTAGATAGTTCCAGCACAACACAACAGTAGATAGTTCCAACACAACAGAATAGTAGATTGTTCTGACACAACAGAAAGAAGTAGATTGTTCAATGACAACAGAATAGTAGATAGTTCCAAAATAGCAGAATAGTAGATAGTTCCAACACAACAGAAATGTAGATAATTCCAATACAACAGATAGTATAGAGTTCGAACATAACAGAATAGTAGATTGTTCTGACACGGCAGAATAGTAGATAGTTCAATAACAATAGAATAGTAGATAGTTCAAACTCAACAGAATAGTATATAGTTCTGACACAACAGAATAGTAGATAGTTCTGACACAACACAATATTAGATAGTTCCAACACAACACAACACAATAGTAGATAGTTCCAATACACCAGAATAGTACGTTGTTCCAGCACAACACAATAGTAGATAGTTCCAACACAACAGAATAGTAGATAGTCGAATGACATCAGAATAGTAGATAGTTTAATTAGATCAGAATAGTAGATATCTCAAACACAACAGAATAGCAGATAGTTCCAACACAACAGAATAGTAGATATTTCAGACACAACAGAATAGTAGATAGTCCAATGACATCAGAACAGTAGATAGTTTAATGAGATCAGAATAGTAGATATCTCAAACACAACAGAATAGTAGATAGTTCCAACACAACAGAATAGTAGATAGTTCCAACACAACAGAAAATTACCTAGTGTGTATTACCTAACAAAAAGTGTATTGAATACACCTGCCAGGATATCGCCAGCTACTATGCCGGCGGTCTGTGCGGCGTGGACAAGCAAGGGTCTCCTATTTATTACGAGCTGTTTGGGATATTAAACTTCAAGGAGATCATGCTGTCTTCAACCAAGGAGCAGCTGATCAAGTTTAAAATATATCAGCACGAGCAAATTATCAAACATCTAAAGGTTTGTTCTTGGTTGATTCAGTTACAAGTTTTTCACGTTTCTCCCCGTGTATCTGTGTGCGTCTTAGAGTGTGTCTGCGTGCGTGCGTGTATGTGTGTGCGTGCCTCAGTGTATTCGCGTGCGCGCGCGCGCGTGTGTGTGTGTGTGTGTGTGCAGGCACACGAATTCGTTAACAAATGTACATTAATAAACATTACTTTTCCGTTCATTATGCAAGTTGGGCCATTACATGTGTATAGAATAAATGGTGATCGTATATAAGTAGCAGAGGTTGAATATTGATTATATGTTTAGAATGAATAGTGACATTTTCAGCCACGATGGATACACTACTAAATGTTTGCTGCTTATTCAGTAAATTTTAATAGCCTTCACCAGGCTCACAACACAGATCTGAATCAGAAATCTTGGTTATCCAACTGAAAATACGTCACATCT
>JACEFZ010019048.1:0-37190 GCA_014155875.1 Cepaea nemoralis | reverse complement strand
CCCCCAAAACGGGTGAAGCCGGGCCGGGACAGACAGACAGACAGACAGACAGACAGACAGACAGTCGGTCTCGGGAGCTTATATGACCACTTATATGAATTAAATGAGATCCTCCCCACCAGGAGCTGGGCGAAGCTGGGCCGGGTCAGACAGACAGACAGACAGACAGACAGACAGACAGACAGATAGACAGACAGACAGACAATTAGACAGACAGATCCCCGCCAGGGCCTGGGTGAAGCCGGGCCGGGTTCTCTAGTCTCTCTATATACAGTAAGTATTAAGGATATGTTGCATACACATTATGTCTCTGTATAATTCCCTCGGTTAGCGGGGTAGAGGTATCCCTAGCAAAGGAGAAGTAGTTCACCTCCTTCCCTCCGTTAGTTTACGGGACACCCCTGAGCAAGCTAGAGTACCCATGTAGTTTAGCCCATCAAACAGGGTAACGTGCAGCCATGGGAGCAGGTTTTGCATCGGACTTGGCAGCAGATATGTTCTGTTCATGGTTTCAAGTCAGCGACGGTGAGCATAGGATCTTTTTATGGAGACAGTGGCTACGGTCACCTGATCAGTATGGTCACTGCCATGAACGAAGAATGGTAGACGCCCCTCCTTTTTTATTCCCGGGTAGAGGAGGCTCTTCAGCCTTGGTCCTTGGTTGGTATGCCATATAACAGAGTAAAAAATTTTTTGGCAAACTGCCAAAATCTAGAAATCTATCCATGGCGCGTAATTGCTATGCTAAAGACAAGCTGTTGTACCACAGGCGGGAACTACAGGGAACGACAACGTGCAGCTTATCGGGCCTAAAATGTTCCGTGAACAAATATTGCATATGGGACATACCATATCCTTTAGTGGCTGCCACCACTCAACGTATTACTAACCGCTGCTTCCGGCTGCGGATGACAGCCGATATACAAAGGTATGTTAAATCATGTCCAGAGTGCCCATGGGGCCTATATACACACTGGAATGCTCAAGCTAAAACGAGTGAGGTCCCTGTGTTGAGCACACCATTTGAACGAGTCATCATCATCATCATCATCATCATCATCATCATCATCATCATCATCATCATCATCAAGTGACATGCCGACTGGCGTAGGTGTTCATGACTCCACAGAGATCTCGGTCTTTGGTTTTTTGGATCAACTCTACCGTTGATATTCCTCCATGCCACATTCTCAAACCATCCAGCATCATTTCTCTTGGTCTGCCTCTGCCTCTCTTCCCCTCGATCTTTCCGATTGTCACGATGTTCTTGCCAGACTAGTTATATCAACAGTTCAACAGTTAAACGAATAACAAAACGGTATTACCTGGAAACGTCGTCTGAACAGCGACGAACAGAAACAAATAACTGATGGCGAATGTTGAGATTGAGATGGGGCATTTAATAATGCGCTTTCATTTGGCGAAACTATTCGAATGAAACATAGATTGCCCTTAAGACAGGGTCGGTCTCCATTCAAACACATTTAAGAAGTAGTTCCCAAAAGAATCCCCTGTCTCCGACTCCCAGCTATCTTCCTTCCGCTTGTTTAATCGTTCTTGTTCCACATATCGTCTAGGTCCCTTATGGAATGGATCTCCGTTACTACCGCAATCATCGCCTCATAAACACATCGTCCAGAACTCCTGGAAAACCAACCGCTTCTTTTCGTCTCTGCACAGCGTATCCCGTTGCTGTTTTCTGACGCTACTTTGTTTCCATGGGATTCCATCTCTTATTCTGTCCACACTAGTGTACGTATGGGGAAAATCCTGTTCACCCTTTTTATGTTTGGTGGCACGTGCCTTGTCTTGGCAGTTCTCCAATGCCTCTCTTCTCATCACATGACCAAAAAGGTTGTTTTCCTCTTTCTTATTGTTGTATATAATGTTCTAGTTTCATTATCGTCTTTCCGGCATTCGTTGTTAGTTACTTTGGCAGTCCAAGGAATTCGCAACATCCGTCTCAGTAATCACATCTCTGTTGCTTCCAATCTCTTCCTAATTTGTTCATTTACATTCCATGATTCAGAGCCATACATTAAAACAGGTTGTATATAGCACCTTAGCACTCTCTTTTTTACATTCAATGATAGTGACTTACTGCATAAGATATTCTTCATTTTCTGAAATGCAGCCTTTGCTTGCCCTATTCTACTCTTAATCTCTGTTGTGCATCTTCCATCTGATGTTATAAATGTCCCTTATAGTATTTAAGGATCCTCGCCGGTGCTACGGAGTTTGTGCCCTGAATTGAGTTTCTCAAGACTCAGGTTTGCTTGCTTGCTTGTGTTCGTTGGCTTGAGCTCCAGCGCGAAGTCCTGTATGTCGGATGAAGGCATCCTGTTGTCCAACATCAGTGTGATGTCATACAGGACCTGAGGTTTGCATGAAAGACTCAGGTTTGAGTTAGGAGGAGAACGGAGCACATATGGGTTACACACGTGTGCCGTGATGTTGATCCATTTACTAAACTAGACTAACTAAACTATGTCCCTAGATACTTAAAACTATCCACTTGGTGAAGAATTTTCCCTCCTGTCTCTATTTCACATTTGGGTGTTACCTGTTTCTTTGACGTATCACCATTGTTTCTGTTTTCTTGATATTCAAAGAGAGTCCTTTCTTAGCACTCTCTGTTACTACAATGTCCAACAGTTGTTGTAGGTAGATCTTTTGCATTATCCGCCATCACTACTGTGTCATCTGCATAGCGTACATTATTTATATTATAACCTCCGAATATTACTCCTGGTTCTTCTTTGATCTCTCTCATTATTACTTCGCTATAGAGGGTGAAGAGATCTGGTGACAAAACACTTCCCTGTCTTTCTCCCAGCTTTATGTGTTCATAATTTCCTTCTTTATTTCCCATTTTATTTGCTATTTGGTACCAGTAAAAAAAATTTTTTATTATTCTGAGATATTTCACATCAATGTTAATATCTTCAAACATGTTAATCATTTCTTCATGTTTTACTTTATCAAATGCCTTAGAATAATCTATGAAGCACAAACAGATGTCTTTAATTGTCTCTATTGATCTTTCTAATAGTGTCCGTAATGTATAAATTGCATTGTTTGTACCCTTTCCTTCCACAAATACATACTGTTCTTCACCAATTTCATTTTTATTTCTTTCTTGTTCTTCTCATTATAGTCCTGAGTAGAAGCTTAGTGACAGTAGTTTATGAGGATTAATCCTGTACGAAAATCCTCGCATTCAATTTCTCCTGGTCTTTTTGGTATAGCTATAAATACAGATTTCAACATATCGCTTGGTATATATCCACTTGCTAGTAAATATCATTCAACATTTTGGTTAATATATCTACTCCAAATTCTACCATTACTTCTAATTCTTCTATTGTGATTCCATCTAGTCCCAGCTGTTTTTATCTTTCTTCATATGCTTGATAGCGTTTTCTACTTCTTCTTTTAGAATAGGTGGCACCTTCTAAGTTACTTACTTCTGTTAATTCTGCCCTTTCTCCATCATATAAGTCTCTTATATACTTATTCCACCTCTTTATTATAGCATCTTCCTCCAATAATATCTTTCTTGTTTTTGATTTTAAACACCCTGCATTTATTCTTATTTTTCTTCCTTTGAACACAAGGATTTGTTTGTGCATATTTTTTTGTATTTTTAATAGAATTAAATTTTCTTGCAATGTTCATTTAACCAACTTTCTTTTGCCCTCACACAATGTTTTTCTTATTTCTTTGTTTATCTCATTATATTCAAGTTTATCCTTTTTACTCTGTTTTCTTTTGGCCATCAACTTTAATATTTCTTCAGTCATTCATTGTTTCTTAGCCTTTTGGCTTCTCTTCGGTAATAATTCTGTGTTCGTTTGATGAATGGAATCCCTTAACATTCCCCATTGTTCGTTTATTTTCTGTATTTTAGCTTTTGCATTATACCTATTTTTCACAATCACTCTGTATTGTTCTTGAATTTCTTTATATACCTTCAAAACCTCTTGATTAAGTCTCATGTTTCTAACCACTTTTTTGTCTTCTATTCAGTCTTACTTTTATTATACCACATAGTGGTACATGATCACTATTACAGTCAGCACCCGGCACAATTCTTTACATTAATTAACGCATTTCGAAACATTTTATTAATAAGTATGTAGTCAATTTGGTTGAGTATTTTCTTATCAGGGCTTTTCCATGTGTAAAGTCGTCTTTTAAGGTGTTTAAACCAGATGTATCTAATTATCATATCATTGATATTTGCCCATTCTATTAGTTGTTCTTCTCGTTCATTTTTTGTACCTAAATAATAATTCCCCACTAAATCCGCCATTTTTCCTTTTTCTACTTTTGCATCGAAATCACCAAGTATTAATTGTGTATCTTGTGATTTAATTTGAGACATTTCCAGGTCTACTTCATCGTAAAAATGTTGTACTTTCTTCATAACGACTGCATGTTGTCGGTGTGTACACTTGTACAATATTTATATCTATTGGTTTGCCTTTCAATTTAACCATAGTAACTCGTCTGAAATACACCAGTAACCATTAATTGATTTAGCTGTTTGTTTTTCAAATAGTAGCCCTACTACTTGTTCGTGTGTATTCCCTCCAGAATAAATTATTGTGTGTTTTTCGTTTATAATTTTGCCTGATCTTTTCCATTTATTCTCGCTTATGCCTAGGATATTCAATTTCATACTTTCCATTTCACTTATCACACTGTAACTTTCCAAGCTTATTTAACGTTCTAACATTCCATGTACCTATTTTAAATTTATTTGTTTTAATTAAAATGTAGTCTACTGTCTTTGGTTGATAGTTCGGTGGCACCCGTGGCGTTTGACCGGACGAGGATGTTCTAAGATAGTCGTTGACATTGAAGTGTGAAATGCCAAAATACTGAGCGTAATCTTGCCAAGAAATCAACGATCAGCTGAAAGATTTTGATGTTGACAGCAATGTCATGTAAAGGATATGCAAACAAAAATGTCAATAAAGCAACAATGCACGTCTTTGTATATTTCTATCGGACACTCAATTAATGTTCTCACCCAATATATACCAACTGCTATATCCTTGGATTCTAGAAAACCCAAATTTTCCTTCCCGTATTTCGTGCTGCATGGTCTTCCTTTTTGCATGTTGCCTCTTAGCGAAATATTCGTGATGTGAGTCAGTATACTAAATATTCGGTGCTGATTACATTTCAAGAATACTAATTTCTTCGGTTTTGAAATAAAGATTGAAGTACATATTTCAGGAGGTGTATATCCTGTATCATATATTGTGTTCAGCAATCTGATGACCTCGTCTATTGCATATTCTTCTACGACAGTAACTTTACCCAAGTATCTATTTTCAGATGCTACTTTACATGACCGCAACATAGGAATACAAACAAATGCATATCACATCTTTTTATAGACCAGTACTTTTTGCATCTTGCACAAGGTTAACTCCGCCAGGGTGATTCATGTTCCAATCTCTTCAAAGTATCTCCCAGCAGAAGTTATGTCTATTCCGAGATAGGTTTACCGATTCACGTTTTAGGAATATTCTTAGTTACTTGTATATTGCATTGTGGTGTGTCTTTCTACCTACTGAAGACCATAATCTAGGGATGTTTATAATTTTAATTCTAACATTAGTTGTTCGCCTTATCCAACAAGCGCCTCTACAATAGTTTTCAGGTACTGTTAATTGTCTGCCATCAATACGGCATTATCATCTTAACTAAGGCTATTGATGTGGCGTCCCCACAAGGATACTTCCACTCATATATTCTACATTTCTGAAAATATTTAAAGAAATAGGTTGGCCAAAGTGGGAAAATATGTTCGCCGAAATAAGAAAGAGGATGGAAAAACTAAGAAAGATGTTAGTCAAAGTAAGAAAATAGCTTAGCCAAAGTAATAAACCTGCTAGCGTAAATAAGAAATACCTCAGCCAGACGTATCAAAATGTCGACCAAACTTATAAATATGTCAAAAGAATTAAGAAAATATATTAGCCAAATTCAATTTTTAAAATAGTGACCAAATTAAGAAATAGCTCAACCAAATTTATAAAAAGTAGGAAAATGTTAGCCAAACTAATCTAAATAGTGGCGAAAGTAAGAAATGTTTCAACCAAACTTATAAATATCTCGACAAAACATATAAAATGTAGGGAAATATGTTAAACAAATTAGTAAACGTGTTGTCCAAAGTAAGAAATATCTCAACCAAATTTTCAAATATGTCAACCGAAATAAGAAAATATGTTAAAGAAATTAATAAAGATGTTGGCCAAAATTTTTAAAAAAGCTTGACGAGGTGTATTCAAAAGTAAGAAAATATGTTAGTAAAATAAAGAAATATGATAACCGAAGTAATAAACTATGTAAAATGATCGCCAAAATCCTAAATATACATGACAAAGTAAGAAAATGTTTTTACAAGGTGAGAAAAATAATTGCGGAACTAAGAAGAAACAATCGACAAACTAAGAACATGTATGTCAAGGGAAGAAATATTTTAGCTAAATTAGAGGAAAATGTCGGCTAAGCTAAGAAATATCTCAACTAACCTTATAGAAATTTCGACCGAAATAAAAAAAACTGTGATACTCAAATTAGGAAACACGTTGGCCAATTTGAGAAATATCTCGACAAAACTTATAAAAAGTAAGAAAATATGTTAGCCAAAGTAAATATGTTGGCCAAATTAAGAAATATCTCAACCAAATTTATAAATATGTCGATCAAACTTATAAAAAGTAGAAAAATGTGTTAGCCAATGTAATAACAATGTTGGCCAACGTAAGAAATAGCCCGACTAATCTTTTAAAACATAAGAAAATATGTTAGTCAGATCAAGAAATATGTCGACCGAAGTAATAAAATATGTAAACTGATTGACAAACTAAGAAATATACATGACAAAGTAAGAACTGGTTACCATGATGACAAAAAATAATCACTGAATTAAGAAACATGATGGTCAAACTAAGCAACATGTATGCCAAAGTATGAAATACGTTAGCCAAATAGGGGAAAACGTTGGCCAAAGTAAGGAAAATCTAAAAAAAAACTTTTAAGTATGTCGACCGAAACAAGAAAATGTGTTACCCAACATAGAAAACAAATGGTGGCCAGTTTAAGAAATTTCTCGACCATTCTTTTTTTTTTTTTTAAGGGAAGAAAATATGTTAGCCAAAGTAATAAATATGTTGACCAAATAAGAAATATGTCAACCAAGCTTATAAATATCTTTACCAAACATATACAGACTAGGAAAATTTGTCAGCCAAAGTAAGACAATATGTTAGCTAAATTAAGAAAGATATTAATTGACAAGAGAAACATGTCAAACAAATTAAGAAATATGTATGGCACAGTAAGAAATTGTGTTAGCCAAAGTAAGAAAAAGATTGACCAAATTAGGAAATATACTGATAAAACCCAGAAATATATCCGTTAAAGTCCGTGACAAAGTGGTCGAGCCGTTTGACTCGGGCTCCGAAGAGTGTGTGTTCGATTCTGGGCCGCGTCCTTCGGTTCACTAGTTAAATCTTTCGGAGACTCCAGTGGGTCGACGATAGAGCTACGAAGTTTGGGCTTTGTGCGACGCTTTCTGCGATGCAGAAAGAGACCGAGGCATAAGCGATAAAACCCGGTGCAATGAAGTCGACCCTGTAGACTATTAAGCGACTTTTTTAAGGTTAAATTAAGAAAATGTGTAGCCAAATATGACAGCTGCATAGCAGCGTCTCTCATAGACCCGTTATTTCTCAAATGACACCCGTGTTTAAAAACACTTCAGATCTTTACCACCATGTTTAACATATCCAGCATCATACGCATTTCTTCTAGTCGTTATATCAACATGAGTTATTAGTTACATACTAATTATGCACACTGTTATGATTTACTTTATTATGATACATAAAGTGAAATAGTTAGTAAGTTCTTGTTTGGATACACCTCTTTTACTTTGCTGTTCTCGCAGCCTGGCCATGGTTGTCATCACTTGGTTCTCGTAAACAACTTACTTCTCGTAGAGAATTCACAATGTCTGCCTGGTCCATGGCTCGTCCGCCTTCCGCAGTAGCCTTACCTGCAAGCCTGTCAGCCTGCTCATTCTCTTCTACACCCGCATTACCTGGCACCAAGATGAAACTAATCTTTGCCAACCAAGATCGCTCAAGAGACAGCAGCCACTCCCTTGGGACCCAACAAATCTCTAACCTCATGAGCATACTCATTGAGTCACTAAGGACACTAAGGACGATTAAATGTATGTGTCTCGAGCCATGTTATTGCTTTACTTATTGCCATAACTTCCATAGACAGGCTGCATGTGGTCAAAGCAAAAGCGCCAGACTCTTCCTTCACAATTTTCCCTCTGGCCTGAAGAGTAAAGGTCCATGACCTTCTCATTCCTCGAACGACCGACCCATCCGAATAAATGACAGCATCATCCTCGAACGAATTCTCGAAGACCAGAGCCTGTACTTTCGCTTCCATCCATCCATCCATTATGTGCCATGCCGGTAAGCGTGGGTGGTCATGTTCTGCCATTAGCTGAATTTTCTTGTCTGTATTTCCTGTCTAGTTTGATGCACACTGAACAGGATGTACATAACTCTGTTGGCACTTGCACCCACTCCCCACCAGGTTCTAAATCCTCAAGTGAACACACCTGCTGAAGAATGTCTTCGCCTTGACCCATCAGCCACTTTCCTCTTTTTAAGCTGCTGCCCTTTACCTTCTTAATCTCGCTATGCAGTGGATGTTGTGTGTTTGCGTTAACTCTGAGATAGACACGTGCTTACCAAAATTGTATTTTATCCCTCATGGTTGGAAAATCAAGAAGGTAGCGCATCGCACTGCATCTGTATCTTTTCTACATCCAAGAATAATACGCATAGCTTCGTTCTATATCTTTTCCATCCGTCAATATGCTTATGGCTGAGAGTATGGATCACCATCGCATACTCCAAAACAGAAAAGACCAGACCCTCGTAGAGAAGACTTAGATGGCGCTGCTCACAGTTTGCCGCCGCCATCACACGCATCACAGCCAAAACCCGCTTGGCCGTTGTTATCACCTGGTCTACGTGCTCAGTACAATCTAGGCTTCGATCAAATCGTATCCCTAGGTAATTCATTGCTGGCGTTGTTCCCACCGCCTCTGAGCAAAGATTTACAGTTGGCGTTGTGGTGCTCACAATATGGTTATTCAAAGAGAACCATATCACTGTAGCTTTTGTTGGGTTGACCATTACCCAGCTTCAACACATCAAGTGTTTTTGCGATTGAGTTCTATTTGTAGTTCCACAGCAACCTAATATCTATCCTTACCCTGACGATACACTAAAACATCGTGTGCATACGACAATGTCCTATCCGGTCCTCTGAATTGCTCGCTGGTGATTCTTACAGTGTTGGCGATGAACAGCACCGGAGATAATGGTGATTCCTGTGGTATATTGTTGTTGGTTCCGAAGTTCAACTGCCACATCTAAAAACTACTTTCCGTTCGAAGAGGGCTGCAGCTATCCAACTATGAAGGAAAGAACTTATCATGAGTTCAAGAAGCTGAAGCTTGAAAAGTCCAATGGTACTCTGTTGCACGCGTCCTCAAGATCAATCGCTGCCGCAAAGGTTTCAATGCTGAGTGGAAACCTTCATGGGCACAAACTGCTGCATTGGTCCAGGTTTATCTTTTTGGACGTTACCCTTTTAGGGTAGGTGGGAAAACACCTTGCTTCTCTAGCTGGCGTGATAATTTTCTGGCAATTAAATTCTACACAGCTTGCCAATTGTATTCTGCATGATTATTACTCGATATCCCTGAATGTTTGTGCCAGGCTTCGGCAAGGGAATCAGATAGCTATGTAACCACTTCTCCTTGATGCTAGCACTTTCTATACAGTTGTTATACATGTCTGCTAGTGTCTCTAGCTCATTTTAGGTACACCTATTGATGTCGTTATATCTTATGCCATCTGGCCACGGAGCGCTGTTTTTTGATCGTCGAAGCACAGCCTTGATTTCTTTCACTCACTGTGTCTTCATCCAAAATATTCCGTGCCTTACACCTGTCTGAGGTGACCTCCTTGGCAAGATTTCGGCCTCCCATCTGTCTGGTTGCTGTGCTCCAGATAGCGTTCGAAGAGGGCTTTGCCCTCGTCCTCGTCAGTCCTCTGCCAGATGAGGTCAACACCTTGGAAGTAAGAAATTTTCTTATTCTTGACTGCTCCACTCATGCTTTTATGTAGACGCCAGAACAGTTTCAGTGACTTGTCTGTGAATACTCTTTGACATATCTCTGCCCATTTTCCACTTTTATCTACCTCAACCAGTTTTTTTTTTTTTTTAAAGCTTACTTTTGTGTGCATCTCCCTTTCTAAGTGCATGCAGCGACAAAGTTGGGCATGTATGTTCTTCTTGGCGCCTTGCCATTTCCTTACAGCACTACGCTTATCCACCCTGGCCTTTTCCACCTCAGAATTCCAATATGGTGGCTGTTCCCAGCTTTATTTCCTGCTCTGAAGCTTTCTGCGTTCGTCACGTCCTATTTTACTCACCACATCTTGCCCTGTACTGTGATACTGGAAAGTATTGAACGTTGACTTGTGCTGCCTATTTCTGCCTTTCTCCGCCAATATGCTGCAAGGGTGGTGGTGGCTGCCGTTGTACCATAGGACACCCCATCTACACACTGTAGTGAGTGAAGGAGAAACCAGCGCCAGATCAATAACACTGTCCTCATCACCTGGACGACTTGCTGTCATGGTGACACAGCTCTGTTGATACAAACCAGGTCAATGGTTTCAAGTGCAGTCTTGAGCTTCTCTCCCTGTGTGTTGGGGGAAATCTTTCCCATGATCTGCATTTAGCGTTGAAATCGCCATAAAAAATAACGTTTCTCTCGTGACCTAATATGTCACTTAAACACTGTCACTTCTGGGAATCCACACTCGCATTACCGGCATAAACATTAACCAACACGAATGATAGACCGGGTTGAACTCTAACCGTCTGTATTTGTATGTCGTCACTGTCCCAACTGGACATGTCTAGCTCTGAGGTCACTATATTGTCGCGAATGAGAAACGACATTCTCAGGTGTCGCATGTTGTAGAAACATTTGAAGCAGGCAATTTGGAGTAAATGATCACCCATTCTCGTCTCCTGAAGCGTTACAATGTAGTTCCTGTATGTCAGGTTTTCAGGAATAGGGCCACGTTGTTTTACGCTAGCACAGTTCCAGTACAGAATACGCGTATTCCTGAGACCCAGACGGACGCATTTGAGCCTAAAACACATTGCTCCACCTTGTCCGTCATGTCGCTTACGGCCTCCCTGTCGCCCCCGTCAATTTGTTAGGTTGACTGCCCTCCGCATGGAACACAAACGTTGTTCCGCCATGTTGAGAAAAAAAACGAACACCACAGAAACACACACGCTGCGAAAATTCACTCCAGGATTGCTTCCCTCAGATGCATAAACTCCGTAGCATCGGCGAATACCTTGAGAAGAAACTCCTGATTTTATATCCTGGCTCACAAATTATACGCAAGAGATGAAAATATCCATCTCCTACGCGAAAAACAGTAGCGGTCACAATACAACACAACCGTCCGCCGCCATCTTGACTGGAAGAAGACTCAGAAGTCTACACAATGTGAAATGGAAACAAGGAAGTCACGCAACATATTATCAATGATATAATATGTACACTATTAAGGCATCAATTAAATATATTACTAGCACCATCTCCACTTATCCACATTACACTATCTTCATCATATGTATCCTTTCTGGGAACAGAAAACGTAGCCCTATTCAAGAGGTTTTCATCAAAATGATATTAATTCCACGGGTCAACTTTCTTCTTAACATAACCCGGTATCACTCCGCCAGATACAACTCTCATTCAACGTACTCTATTTACTACATAACTATTACTGGTCTCACGAAGTCTCTATTCCTTAATGTTTCATTTACCTACCTGTCATTAATTAGTTTCGCACCAATAACCAATCTATTCGTGATAATTATTTCGCTTTGTATTGCACATATCGCCAGCTCTCCTAAATATGTTTCACCAGCTGTCACCAGCGTCAAATCCTTCAACCAAACATTCCATACTTTCTTCAGTCCAGCCACGTAGAGACCTGTTATGTATCTTCTGTAGGTATGTAAAGAGTATCTTGAACCTTTATCTGAAAGAACATTTCACACTACATAATTATCAACGTCACCACTCCTCCCCCCTTTTACATTACCGAAAACTTCACTTACCAGTCCAACGTATCTGCTAAAGAAGCTGTTCTACAGACTACTCAGGTATTTCTCTACACTCTTGGTTTCTTTCTATTATAAAGTGTCTCTGTCTTTCATAGATATCTTCACACATTTCCATGTCACATCACCAAGAGCTTCAAACCTCCATTGTACATGAGCTCCAATGAAACAGTCATGACGGTCACCAACATGCAAGGCAAAATCGTCTGTGGCTTCACCTGGAATAGTTTCAATGTCAACTGGGTATTCGTCATCAAGTGCCTATTTCCCATTGCTGACATCTTCACCTTTCCATACCACATTGTCTGCTACACTAACCTTTCATTGTTCCATCTCTCAATAATAGAAGGTTTTTTCGAATTCTAGCTAAAATAACATTTCTAAGTTGTCCTTCCCTAGCTCACTTTATCATTTCACATCCATAATAGCGTCAAGTCCACAACCAACAGTGTCTATTATGAAATCGTTCTTTCTTAAAACCACGTCTGCATTATTGATCTCTTGAATGCCAACTACCACATCTTCTAACCGACTTTCATCGTTTCATATCACTTAACACTTACTTTCTATTTGATTACAAAACAACCGGTTTTCTGCTTACTGGTCAAATTTCTCGACTTACTGGAGATAAATCGGCTGTCCCCTAACCTAGTAAACATTTTTCCAGACAATCAATTTGGTCATCGACCAGTATGGCCACTGCTAGGAATGATATCGATGACAAACTTTCTTCTTTACAGTTACCTATAAAATTAAGATTCTAATCCGAATTATAATGAGAAGAATAAGAAAGACAATAAGAATGAAAATAGGTGAGGAGTAGTATGGTAGTGTGGAAGGAAAGGGGACAAAATAGGCAACATATGCATTAAGAACACTAATAGAAAGATCAAAATAGAAGAGAAAAGTCTTAACCAAGTGGATAATTGCATATACCTAGGGACATTATAACATCAGATGACGGGTTCACAAAATAGCTTTAGAACAGAATAGGGCAAACAAAAGCTGTATTTAAGAAACTGAAATGTAAGTTATGCAATAAGTCACTGTCATGAAAAATAAACATTAAATTTCTTTTCATTGTTTCCATATTAAATGTTTCGTGTGGAAATTTAATTCATGCCTTAATATTGTACTTATTATATCATTGATAATATGTTATGTGACTTTATTATATCCATTTCACCTTGTGTGCCATAACAAAATAAAGCGTAACAGTGTACCTAGTGTATGTAACTATTAATTATAATTGATATAATGACATGAAGAAAGGCGTATGATGCTGGATAAGTTAAACATTGGCAGTAAAGATCTGAAGTGTTTTTAAAGATGGTGCCATTCCAGAAATAAAGGATCTGTGAGATATTTGGTACGTGGCTGTCGTATTTGGCTAACACATTTTCTTACTTTGGCCGATATATTTCTCGATTTTTTCATTATGTTTCTAGTTTGGTCTATCTTTTTCTTACTTTGGCTAACAAATTGTCTTACTTTGCCATACATAATTCTTAGTTTGGTTGACATGTTTCTCATGTTGAATAATATCTTTCTTAATTTGGCTAACATATTTCTTACTTTGGCATACAAATATTCCTACATTTGTACGTTTGGTCAAGATATTTATAAGTTTGGCTGACATATATCTTATTTGATCAACATATTTATTGCTTTGGCTAACATATTTTCATACTTTTTTATAAGTTTGGGTGAGATATTTCTTAAACTAGCCATTATTTTTGCTAAGTTGGGTAACACATTTTCTTGTTTCAGTTGACATATAAGTTTAGTTGAGATATTTCTTACTTTGGTCAACATTTTCCCCTATTTGGCTGACATATTTCTTCTTTTGGCTTACATGTTTTTAATCTGACCATCATTTTTCTTAATTCGGCTATTATTCTTCTCACATTGGTAAACATTTTTTTTTACTTACTTTGTCATTTATATTTCTTATTTTGTCCATCATTTTACATATTTTATTACTTCAGTCGACATATTTCTTGATTTAACTAACATATTTTCTTATTTTTATAAGTTAGGTCGAGCTATTTCTTTCTTTGGCAAACGTTGCTATTACTTGGCTAACACATTTTCCTACTTTTTATAAATTTGGTCGACATATTTATAAGTTTGCTTGAGATATCTCTTATATTGGCCAACAATTATATTAACTTGGCAAACGAATTTTTCTACTTTTTATACGTTTGGTCGAGATATTTACAAGTTTATTTAAAATATTTCTTAATTTACCCAGCCTATTTAATACTTTGGCTAACATATGTTCGTAATTTTGATAAGTTTGGTCGAAATATTTTGTAAATTAGCCAATATTTTACCTAATTTAGTTAACACATTTTTTTTATTTTGGTCGACATATTTAATGTGTGGTTGCGATATTTCTTACTTTGGCCGACATTTTCCCCCACTTGACTAACATATTTCCTCTTTTGATATATATGTTTCTTAGTTTGACTAATATTTTTCCGTAGTTCGGCACTTAGTTGTCCCACCTTGGTAACCAGTTTTTCTTCCTTTGTCATTTATATGTCTTTGATTGTCCATCATTTTACATATTTTATTACATCGGTCGACATATTTATTGATTTGACTAACATATGTTCTTACGTTTTTTATACGTTTAGTCGAGCTATTTCTTATTTTGGCCAGCACCTTTATTAATTTGGCTAACATATTTTATTAATTCGGTTGGCATATTTATAAGTTGACTAATATATTTCTTACTTTTTTCAACATTTGTATTACTTTGTCTGACATTTTCCTTACATTTTATAAGTTTTGTCGAGATATTTATAAGTTTGGTTGAAACATTTCTTACTTTGGCGACCATTTTAATTAGTTTGGCTAGCATGTTTCCTACATTTTATAAGTTTGGTTAAGCAATTTCTTAATTTGGTCAACATTTTAAAATTAAATTTGGCAAACATTTTTTTTTTCAGTCGACATATTCATAAGTTTGATTGACATATGTATAAGTCTGGTTGAGGTATGTCTGATTTTGGCTAGCATTTCTTTACTTTGGCTAAGATAATTTTTTTTTTACTTTGGCTAACATCTTTCTTACTTTGGCAGTCCTCTTTCTTATTTCGGCCATCATATTTTCCCACTTTTGCCAGCCTATTCTAAAAAGAAAACATTTTCAGAAATGTAGAATATATGAGCGGAAGTATCCTTGTGGGGACGGCACATCAATAGCCTTAACCTTGATGATACCGTATTAATGACAGTCATTTAACAAAACCTGAAACCTATGGTAGAGGTGCTTGTTGGATAAGGGGAATAACTAATGTTAGAAATAAAATTATAAACACCCATAGATTATAATGTCAATGGGCAGAAAGACATACAACTATGTAATATACAAGTAACAAAGAATATTATAAAACACGTGACTCGGTAAAACTATCTCGGAACAGACATAAAATCTGATGGGAGATGCTTTGAAGAGATTGGAACAAGAATCACCCGGCGAAAGTAACCATTTGCAAGATGTAAAAAGTACTGGTCTATAAAATGATGTGATATGCATTAGTTTGTATTCCTATCTTGCGGTCATGTAAAGTAGCATCTGAAAATAGATACTTGGGTAAAGTTACTGTCTTAGGAGAATATGCAATAGACCAGGTCACCAGACCGCTGAACACAGTATATGATACAGGATATATACCTTTTGAAATATGTACTTCAATCTTTATTACAAAGCCGAAGAAATTATAAATCTTAGAATGTGATCAGCACCGAATATTTAGTATACTGACGCACTTCACGAATATTTCGTTAGGAGGCAAAATCCAAAAAGTAAGACGATGCAGCACGAAATAGGGGAAGGAAAATTTGGGTTTGTAGAATCCAAGGGTTATAGCAGTTTTATATATATATATATATATATATATATATATATATATATATATATATATATATATATATATATATATATATATATATATATATATATATATATATAATTTTTTTTAAATTCGCATATCCTTTACAGGACATCGCTGTCAACAGCAGCATATTTCAGTTGTCTGTTGATCTCGTGGCAAGATTACGCTCAGTAGTTTGCCATTGCTTTCTGAGTGGCCGGCTCAGTATCACGTAAGTCACGAGCGGGGGTCGAACCGCCTCAGCTCTCGCTCCGGTACGAGACTCTGCGTGATAAACGGGATTACAGAGAGAAAGTGTTGTAACCCCTCAGCCAGAGAGACCGGCATATATATATATATATATATATATATATATATATATATATATATATATATATATATATATATATATATATATATATATATATTGGGTGAGAACATTAATTGATCGTCCGATAGAAATACACAAAGACATGCATTTTAGCTTTATTATCTTTTTTCTTTGTTCGCATACCCTTTATTGGACATCGCTGTCAACATTAGCATCATTCTGCTGAATGTTGATTTCTTGGCAAGAATACGCTCACTATTTTGCCATTGCTTTCTGAGCGATCGACTCACATACCCCGTAAATTACCGACGCGGAAAGAACCACTACCAATTCTCGCGCACGTCACGTTATTCACGAGAGTATAGGGTTTGTAACAGGATGGCCTCTGTCGTTTTGTCTGAACACAAGCCCCGAGGCATCCCAATCACTCACGTGTATACACGTGGACAGGCAGATACACTGATACTACTTTACTAGCCCCCTCTGCAAGGTGACCAGTGTTATTGGTCTACAAGCCCCTCCCAGATTCTATACCTCTACTATCTACCCTCTACCTTGTAACAATTATATCAGGACTCGTCCAAGACCACACATAATAACCGGAGGAAATACATGTCAACGATTAAACAATTTAATGTACACTATAGACACAGGTCTGAAAGGAACGTCCTGATAGGAAATGATCTATATACAATATAGAGAATAGGTTAGAAATAGAGTCAGAGATGTTCCCAGCGTCATCATGAGGCGTAGCAGAAGATGTGCGGTGTGTTTCCGTCGAGTCGGTCCAATAGACTCACCCAGCTCTCTCCCAGCAATGCTGACTGGAAACTTGTGGACTTCCCTGCCGCAAGCGCCAGATGATCATAAAATACGATTAGGCATCTGAACCTCAAAGACTGGACTGGAGTGCCAGCACCACAACCATGATTAAAGTTAATTACAACTGTCTCTGTAACTGCTTTGCCTACACAGTCTGAAGGGAGATCCTCGACCATGAGGTATCCCCCGATGAATCCTGACAATAACTGCAAACATAGTCTGGCCACATGCATTAAAATGTTAATGTCTAATCCGTGGACTCTTCATGGCCTCACTATATTAGAGAATCGAGGTGAGCATTATATAAAGTCAGCAACGTGTCTCTTGAGGGTTTCTCCTCTATATTAGATGACTATATACATAGATGACTGGAACTCAGGAATGACCGGACTCCGCCTGAGTCTGGTCTAGAACAATGTCTTGCTTCATGATAACATCATATCTAATGTTATAAGAACAATCTGAGTATCTGTTAGATATTATGAGGATCTATCACTGTTGAGCACCTGAGATTTCTACTGGTATATCCTGAGGTTTGGGGTCGTGCACCAATAATAATTTAGCTGAGTGCTCCCAGAGTGCTGACGTTTCCCCAGCCGGGGTTGTGATCTTGATCGAGCAAATAAACACAATCTTTCATTGGAAGTTCAGCTTCATTGTAGAAATCATATAAAGTTTACAGTAGCCTTCATATACCAAACCTTCACTAAAGAATGTATCTACCACACAGGTTCATGGTAGAATCCATATACCAAACATGTTTCTTCTAGAATTCATATACAACACATCTTCCAGTGGTGGGTCAAGACTGAAGATACGGACTCGTTCTGAACATTTTCGGCACGGCACGTGATGATGGCTGAGCAGTGCTGTAAACTAAAGAGAGAATGCGTCAGTGAGAATAGGATCTGGGCACCACATCTTGTAAAGTTGTTGCTTAGTTTACAAGCAGTTCTGAGAATGCCTGACTTCTATCAAATATGTGGCCATCAGTTTCAACAATGCCAGACTTCATCAACTGTGTGATCATCAGTCTCCACAATGTCAGACTCCCATCAGCTGTATGGTCATCAGTCCCCACAATAACAGACTTCTATCAACTATGTGGACATCAGTCTAAAAAATGTTAGACATCCATCAAATGATTTGTCATCAGTCTCCACAATGTCAGACTTCCATTAACTGTGTGGTCATCAGTCTCCACAATGTCAGACTTCCATTACCTGTGTGGTCATCAGTCTCCACAATGTCAGACTTCCATCAACTGGGGGATCTGTATGGGATAGCTAAGGATAGGAGGACATGAAGGGAGCTGTTTGGGATAACTAAGGATAGGATGATATGGAGGGAGCTGTATGGCATAGCTAAGGATAGGAGAACATGGAGGGTGTTGTATGGCATAGCTAAGGATAGGGGGACATGAAGCAAGTTGAATGGGATAGCTAAGGATAGGAGGACATGGACGGGACTGTATTGGATAGTTGAGGATAGGGGGACTTGGACGGAGCTGGATTGGATACTTATGGATAGGGGAACATGGAGGAAGCTGTATAGGATAGCTAAGGATAGGAGAACACGTAGGGGGCTGTATGGGATAGCTAGGGATATGGAGACATGTCTTTAGCCTATGGGATAGCAAATGATAGGAAAACATGGAGAGAGCTGTATGGGATAGCTAAGGATAGGAGGACATGGAGGGAGCTGTATGGGATAGCTAGGGATAATAGCAGGACTTGAGGTAATTGGTTGTGCTCTTGGGCTGACATTGGGGATACAGGATGAAAGAACCCGAAACAGCTGGAGCCGTGGTACAGGGTCGTTTACTGTAAAAACATCATGATGGTGATGAGACTGGAATAACTCGCATTAATGACTGCAATGAAAATCGATCATATGTGCACATGCAGATTATCGTGATGACAACATTGTATATATTTTTTTTTTTTTTCTGTCAGGAATCCACTCCAACCTGTAGGATGGCGCAGACAACTGATATAATTCCCCTAAACATACTTCTCATTGGGAAAACTGGACATGGTAAAAGTGCCACAGGAAACTCAATACTCGGGCAAAAAGCTTTCAAAAGAGGCTCAAATGCAGGATCAATAACAAAAGAAGTAGCAGAAGCCTGGGCAGAACATGTACCATATGAGATCAAGGTCGTTGACGGACCAGGTTTGGAGGACACAGATCTAGATGCAGTAAAAGACAAGGAACAGGCATGTGAAAACATGGCTAAAGCCTTGGTGATGTGTAACGGGGGAATACATGCATTTGTGCTTGTCTTAAAATTTAGTGATAGGTACACGATAGAGGAGAGAAAAACTATTTCTGACTTGAAGCAGATTTTTGGAGAAAACTATCTAAAAGATCACGGTATTATTGTTATGACAGGAGGGGATAGTTTTCCTGGACGGATGGAGGCAGATGACACACCAGGGAAAACCTTTAAAGAGTGGTGTCGTGAACAAGTTACAGATTTCGGAAACTTGATTGAAGAATGTAGTCCCCGAGTTGTGTTGTTCAATAACATAACCAAAAGTGAAGAAGAAAAAACAAGGCAGAGAAACGAGTTGCTATTTCATGCGGGACAACTTCAAAAGCAAAAAGGTTTTTATACGACTGAACACTTTCAGGAATACGCACAAGTGAGAGACAAACTTATCAAAGACAGCAAACAGAAAATTTTGGAAGAAACAATACAGAAAAGGATCTACTTGTTGTCAGAAGAACTTGGACAGCTGTCTATACACTCATCTCTGGAGGATGTTGGTAAACTCGATACTCGTATAACAGATGTGTATATGGAGATAGGAGAGGAGAGCCAGCAGGAAGAATCAATGCAGCAGCTTATTGGCAGTTTGATAAGACTGCGCACTACCACTGAAGAACTGAGAAGAGCAATCCAGCAGAAAAACACGAGGGCAGTGAAATCAAATTTAGCGGTAATGTCAAAACATCAAGAGGAGCTGAATAAAGCTAGGAAGGCTCCATGGAGTTTCTTTGCCGCATGCTATAGAGCAGCTCTAGGAAGTGTTCTTGTTGTTGCTGCAGGTGTTGTACTCGTTCCTCTAGGTGTTGCCTCGGTTGCTGTTGGTGAAGCTAAAAGTTTTGTTTCATCGGTAAAGGACATTCTTGGAATTGTTAAGGATTATATAATCCACGGGGATGGTGAGCCGGTCGCTCAGAAAGCTATGGCAAACTACTGAGCGTAATCTTGCCTAGTACATCAACAGCAGGTGAAAAATGCTGGTGTTGACTGCAACGTCCTATAAGGGATATGCAACAACAAAAAATATAAAGCAATAACTTACAGCAGCAGTAGAATTTAATTGGCAGACTCATGTGGTTGCTTGATCTGAGTCATGGTTTAGAACCAAGTAAAAATATTTACAGTCATGGGTCAAATTTGAAGATATGTACTCGTTCTGAACATTGTCGGCAGGGCACGTGATGATGGCTGAACACAGCTGTAAGCTAAAGAAAGACAAGTCAGTGACAATAAGAGATGGGCACCACATCTTGTACAAGTAGTTCTGAGACTTCCATCAACTGTGTGGTCCTCAGACTCCTCAATGCCAGACTTCCATAACTGTGTGGTCATCAGTCTCCACAATGCCAGACTTCCATCAACTGTGTGGTCATCAGACTCCTCAATGCCAGACTTCCATCAACTGTGTGGTCATTAGACTCCTCAATGCCAGACTTCCATCAACTGTGTGGTCATCAGACTCCTCAATGCCAGACTTCCATCAACTGTGTGGTCATCAGTCTCCTCAATGCCAGACTTCCATCAACTGTGTGGTCATCAGACTCCTCAATACCAGACTTCCATCAACTGTGTGGTCATCAGTCTCCTCAATGCCAGACTTCCGTCAACTGTGTGGTCATCAGACTCCTCAATGCCAGACTTCCATCCACTATGTGGTCATCAGACTCCTCAATGCCAGACTTCCATCAACTGTGTGGTCATCAGACTCCTCAATGCCAGACTTCCATCAACTGTGTGGTCATCAGACTCCTCAATGCCAGACTTCCATCAACTGTGTGGTCATCAGTCTCCACAATGCCAGACTTCCATCCTCTGTTTGGTCATCAGTCTCCACAATGCCAGACTTCCATCAACTGTGCGGTCATCAGTCTCCACAACGCCAGAACTGGGCGGTCATGTTTCGCCATCTTACTCGATCACCAGAGTCGTGGATCAGCACAGTGTTCTTGTCTCTGCCATGCCACTTAGTCAAACCATACAGGTGTTAACTTCTTTTGCCTACCTCTTGTTCTTTTTCTCTCAATCTTGCCAGTTGTCACCAAGTGCTCCAGTTTATTTCTTCTCCTAACGTGACTAAAAATGTTGACTGTCATCGTCTAATTTCTCTAATCAGTGTACGATTTTAATTTGTTTCTTGTAGGACTTGGTCATTGGCTTTTCTGTCTGTCCATGGTATTCTTTGGATTTTCCTCAGAAAACACATTTTCACAGCCACCAGATGTTTTTCAGCATGTTTGCTCTTTGTCCACGCTTCACATCCATACCTAAGGCACAGGTTTTATGAAGCACCTCAAAACTCTTTTTTTTTCGTTGCAAATGATATCTTTTTATTAGTCAGTATGTGCTCCATCTTGCAAAAGGCTACCTTTGCCATGGTGATTCTTGTTGTAATCTCATCAAGACATTTTCCATCATATGTTATTTAGATGTTTCTATACCGATTCACTTGCTTAAGGATATTATCATTTACTTGTATATTACATTGTGATATTTCGTTCTTCCTAGTGACGACCATTATCTGTGTCTTCTTACAATTTAAGTTTAATCCTACTTGTTCTATGTGTGCCACAACCGCATATCTAATGTTATTGATGTTTCTTCCTCCAATGATGATTCTTTTCATATCTTCTACATTTATGAAAATGTGTTCACTGTACAGGGAAAATAATTCTGGAGGCATTACACATCCCTGTCTCACAATTCTCTTATATCTATATCTATAAAACAGAGTGTATGTTTGTTTGTTTGTGGGTTTGTGGATTTGGATGCGTTCGATAACGGTACATCCGATTGAGATGAAATTTTCTACACGTCTTCCTTTCATTCCTGTGCAACCGACTATAATAATTTCTTAATGTAAAATCTACTACTTATTTAATAACATTTACTTTTCCATTTTCATTATATAATGTCTATATAGCAGGGGGACTTCACTCTAGAAAAGTTATTTCAAGGGGCATAACTTTTAATAACATTTCTATATACTTTATAGTCATATTGTTGGAGTTACCTGCACTATTGTTAAACTCTTTGTCTATAGTTATTTTTAGGCATATGAGTTATATTAAATAATGATATAATCTTTAAGGTATTTTAAAGTTTGCATAAAAATAATGCATTATGCATAACATTTTAACCCATCTTTTTCTGCTTACAAAACTTATCAACTGTCATGTCGGTGATTAAAAACAGTTTTCATTAAAAATAATGAATGGTGTGTGGAAGGACATTCTCTTAAGTTACTGTGCGCCAGGAGCTGGGCGAAACCACGCCGGGTCAGATAGATAGACAGATAGTCGGGAACGGAAGCTTATTTGACTACTTATATGAATGAATTAAATGACATGCTCCCCACCAGGGACTGGGTGAAGCCGGGCCGGGACAGACAGACAGACAGACAGACAGACAGACAGACAGACAGACAGACAGACAGACAGACAGACAGACAGTCGGTAACGGGAACGGGAGCTTATATGACTACTTATATGAATTAAATGAGATGCTCCACACCAGGAGCCAGGCGATGCCGGGCAGGGTCAGACAGACAGACAGACAGACAGACAGACAGACAGACAGACAGACAGACAGACAGACAGACAGACAGACAGATAGTCGGGAACGGGAGAGCTTATATGACTACTTATATTAATTAAATGAGATGCTCCCCACCAGGGACTGGGTGAAGCCGGGCCGGGTCAGCCAGACAGACAGACAGACAGACAGACAAACAAGCAGACAGACAGACTGATAGATAGATAGATCCCCTCCAGGGCCTGGGCGAAGCCGGGCCGGGTCAGCTAGTCTTATATATTATATGGCACCTTGCCGTCTTGACAGACGATAGTTTGTTACATTGTGCTTCAAAAAGACATAATAACTACAACCACGGGCGGTAGCGAATGTGAATGATAAGGTCAATTCCGCTGTAAATGTTCGTCTACAGTGGGTGCATGTGAACACTTGGTCATTTCCACCATCATGCACCATCTTACGCCTCACACGTGTGTGACTTTTCTGCAATAATTTTCTTCTTTGTCTTTATTCCATTTCTGATATTTGCACTCTATGCAAAACGTTCAGCGGCGACTTTCTCCCAATGTGCATGGTAGTAAGCTTCCTGTTCTCCCAGACTCTTTTTCTTAACCTGTTCATCGTTGTTGCTGCCTTACAAATCCTGATGTTGATTTCCTGATTTAGTGATAATTTTCTATTTACCTCTGATCCTAGATATGTAAAATTGTCTACTATCTCTTGTTCAGCGTCTTCAATAAAGATTGATGGTACCCCGTGTGCACTTTCTGACATAATCTGTGTCTTCCTTTTGCTAATTGTTAAACCAAATTCAGAACACGCATTAGAAAATGCAGATAGTAGACGTTGTAATTCTTCCTTAGAGTGGGCCGTAATTGCACCATCAACTGCAAAAAGCAACTCTCTGATCAGAACCCTCCTAATTTTAGTCTTGGCCTTCAATCTCTGAGCATTGTAGAGGCCACCATCTGAGCGTGAGTGAATGTATATACTGGCATCCTGATCACGAAAGGTATATTTCAGTAGAAGTGAAAAGTATATTCCAAAGAGGGTGGGAGCTTAACTCCACTCTTGATTTCAAATTCTTCAGAAGTTGCACCATCAAACTTGATTATACCCTTCATGCCTGTGTGGAACGATTCCACAATGGACAGAAGAGTTGGTGGGCAGCCAATCTTCTTTAGTGCCTTGAGCAGACCCTCGCGACTGACCAAATCAAATGCCTTTGTGAGGTCGATGAAGGCAATAAACAGTGGTTGATTCTGTTCACGGCATTTTGTCTTGCATTTGTCGCAATGAGAATATCATATCAATGGTAGACTGGTTCTGTTGGAAGCACATCTCTCTTAATATGCTGACATTGATAACTGCTGATACTTCATTAATAATTCGTATGGCAGATTGTTGTTTCCATTGTATATTTTTTACAAGTCTATGGTCTTGCCCATCAGTTTGTAGATCTGCAAGCATCTCTATCTTCTCGACGTGTCTCACTTTATCGAAAGCCTTTGTGTAGTCAATAAATCAAAGGTGTAGGTCGTTGTTTACTTCTACAGACCGTTCAATTAAATGTTCTCAGAAAATATACAGTATGTACTGTACTCTTGCCTTCTACAAACCCACATTTTCTTCTCTTATTTGGGTTTGTATTTTCTTCCTATCTCTTTGCATGGTAATTCTTAGCAAAATCATTTCATTATACTAATTGTTCGATGTTGATCAGATTCCAAGACTCCTGATTGCAATAAATATAGAATTAAATAATTCAGGAGGTATATCTTCATATATTGCTGTCAGCAGTATGGTGACTTGGTGGGTGTATTCCATATTCTTCTAAGGCATCGATCATTCCTGTTGTGATGTTATCTGGACATTGGGTCTTGCCAGTTTTCATATGGTTAAGAGAATTCTGAACTTCCATCTTCAAAATTGATGGTCCTTCGTTATTATTCCGAAAAATACCTTTTCCATTCTTGTATCATCATAAAGGTCTTTCACATAATCTAACCACGCATGTAACATCTGATTGTTTTCTTTTATGATTTTGGCATCTTTGGTGTTTAGGCAACCCGTTAGTAGTATAGTATGCGCATTTGCCACCCTAAATCAGGATCGAGATCCGGAATATTTCTCTCTATAGCTCTATGTGACGTCACACGATCCGGTGAAAAATGGATCCGGATTCTCAATGGGGAGTCAAAGGGGTATAACTCATATTTGGTCTTATTACATCCCTTTAAAAGCCGGTGCGGGTGGCGGCCGGTGTAGTCAAGGGCGAGCGGGCGTGTGCGACCGGGCGTGTGCGTGATCGGGTACATGGTGCGCGGGCAGTCGGTGTTCGAACCCAATAAAATATATGACGTGGGTGTAAGACGGATTCTCATTGTTAAGGAGGTGGTTATAAGGTATATAGAGACTATTAGTGGCCTATAACTATCATAATAGGGTTACATGCCGAGGGCGCGTGTGCGTGTGCGGGTACATGGTGCGCGGACGGTTGGTGTTCGAGTCCAATCGAAAATCGGTTGGGGTGCAGTCATGGTGGCCGAGCTGTCTATAGGATTTGAGGTGTGGGATTATTGGTGATGTGTAATGGTTAGGAGTACGATGCTCTTCCACGAGGTAGCGTTGTACGGTGATCATGTGTGCGTATGTGTGTGTGAGTGTTTGTGTTTGGGTTACAGTGCTCGTCCACCTGGTGAGGAAGGTGGAGTGGGTGTAAGACGGATTGTCGTTGTTAAGGAGGTGGTTATATGGTCTGTAGAGACTATTGGTGTCATCATTATACA
The DNA here is from genome assembly GCA_014155875.1 of Cepaea nemoralis. Lineage (NCBI taxonomy): Eukaryota > Metazoa > Mollusca > Gastropoda > Stylommatophora > Helicidae > Cepaea > Cepaea nemoralis. Next base: position 11,279 of record JACEFZ010019048.1, on the reverse strand, counting down.
AGGGTCACAGATCTTTTAAAAGGAAAACCGTAGTGAATTAAAGATGATGCTTATTACTGGTCGAGCTGTGCGATTGGGGGTGGTCGAAGGATAGAGTATGTGTAAAGGTGGTGACGTGGATATGATAGATGCTATAACAGTGTAGATGATATGATAAGGCTGTGTGTGTGGAAGGCTCGTGTCGATATAGTGGACAAGTCTCGTCTGTTCTATAAACATTCGTTTATTAGTTGAAATCATACATCTTCTAACTGATGATGGTAAACACGGACATCTTTACTGTTCTCCTAGTTGAATCCCAAGTCCCCAGTGACGTGTGTGCAACCCCAGGATACGTCTACCCATTCGTGCATACACGTTCACTAACTATGATTTCCCACTAGTTAATGAATGCGCAGCATTCATTAACTCTCCACTCCTAAGCTAACTCCCTTTACTGTTATATATACTTCCCCTTCTTCAAGGAGACTTTTTCCCTGAAAAAAGTCTCAATCCCAACTCTTAACCACTTTACTCTACGATTCTATACCACAGCTGCCCAACAATTCCATATATTTCCTAACTCAAATCTCACCCTCCTATTTCATCATAGTCAAATGCTAAGCAGAGACATACATACAATATCAACAATGCAAAAACTCTCTACAAAATCCGTTATAAAAGTTCTCCACAAAAACTCTCTACAAAAACTCTCTATAAGCGAACTGCTTTTAAAGTGTCCATCTAATTTATGATTGACAAAAATTGAAGATATTTCCCTTATCTTTTTCTCACTTATTCACATTCTCGCTATTCCAGGATAGACAGAAAAGTTTAGTTAAGTTGGTTAGGTGCGCACCTAAAAAAAAATAGAAAGTAAGGAAAAAGTAAGAAGTAATCACATTTCTCTTCCCATGCATTCTCAAAACTTTATAAAAATAAAGTTTCTTAAATTTATCTTCATTTTCGTCAATAATAATTGTTGTTATCAAAAAGTTGATCCAAAACTACAACCCTTTTGTATTATTCACCTCGTCAAATTCAACCATTCCTTCAATACCTCCAAATTATTAGTATACTGTTACGTACAGTCTTCTTCTTCCAGTGTCCACTTATTTAAATGCCAAAATTCAACCTGGCATTCCCCCCCCCCCATATTCTCCCATTAAACGCTGTTCAACCCAGCTCCTATTTCAATCCACGTATTTACAATACGAACCGTCTAATGTAGTCCCTAATTCAATCCCCCATTTTAACTCTTTCTAAGCCACATGTAATTATCAATTGTTGCTGATACGCCCAGCCACTTTTAAATATACTCCTCCATTACAACATACTGAGTCACTTCGCTAATCACCACAACTTCCCCCTTAACTCAATCATGTTTCACCCTCAATTTCTATTTATAAACGTTATATACGTTAAACAACTCAACTTTAAGTCGTCTGTTTCACATTTTCTGTAAGTTCCCAAAAACAACTCTTCATTTTTCCCATAACTGAACGTCAAGCTAGGAATCATTTTAAACACACCCAGGATAACTCAATAAAAGCAAAGTTAAATTATCCTCACATTTTATAAAGAACAATTGAAGTCAAACAACAGACTAAACAATATCAACCCCCTCATTCTTTGACATCATCTTTATCCCCACACATTAATCAAATTAAACATATGTGATGAAATGAAAGACCATATATAGATACATATTATGACTACTAATCAATTATTTTCCGTCTAAGAAAAACTCAACACTTCAACTTAAAAATCAAAATGATAATAAAGCACATATCAATAAGTCTTAACTTACTACAACATTATGTCTACTCATCCCGACAACTCTTGACTAAGTTATTTGTCAACTTCCTTCCTTAGAAATTCAGAAATACCGTGTCTAACTTCTTCTTCTATCTGCAATCTGCAGAATATTCTACCTCGCTATTTATCCCTTCTCCATTTTCTTAATAGCTTCAAATTGTTTTCTATAAGTGCAATATCTACATCAATGTCGTCATCCTCCTGAGGAGAACTATCTTCTTTCATATCAGCATCTTCATCAGTTTCTGACTTTTCATCCATCTCTTGTTCCGCATCTGTATAGCCATTACTAGCAACCGCTAATCTCTTCCTTTCTAAATCCAATCTAATTTTTCTGTCTTGACGTCTTAATAAATTTTCAAACAGTGGCATATCTTCATCACTTGAAGAATTCACTCTAAACTTCCTTTGCCTCTTAATTTCTTTTTTTTTTCTGTCTATCTAACTTTCTTTTTACTGCCTGTCTTGTATTCATAAATGGAGCTTCTATTTTTTCCTTGATTGATTCTTCACTATTACAACCGTCATACGTGTTGTTTTCCTCTGTCATGACTGCTTTTGGTATTGTTTCTTCTTGTTCAGCCGTAGTAGATGCTGTTGTTACTTATTTCCCATTCTCTATAGGTATTGGATAGAATAAACTTAGAATTTTCCCTATGTTTTTTTTTTGTAATAAACTCTATCACCTATGTTGAACTCTTGTAAGTGTGCATTTTTATTTGTGTATTTCTTCTGTCTTTCTCGAGCCTTAATTATATTATTTCTTAAACGTATATGTGCTTTGTGCATTTCTTGCAACCTTGTTTCCTGAATATCTTCCCCCATATATTTTCTCCTAGGCTTTAATAAATTGTCAATTGGTAATATTGGTTCTCTCCCATGTACTAGGTAAAATGGTGAGAAACCTGTTCCTTCATTTTGGTGTGTACGGATCGCCCCTAATGCTATTCCAAAATAAATATCCCAATCCATATCGTGTTCTTCTACATTTTTCGCTAGTATGTTGTATAATGTCCTATGTTGTCGCTCATTTTTGGCATTCGAAGATGGTCTGTAATATGAAGTCTTAATGTGTTTTATATTCAAATCTTTTACCAATTTCTCAAACTTTCTATTTACAAATTCTTTCCCATTGTCTGTAAGTATTATTTGTGGACACCCAAACCTTGGTATACATTCTTGTAACAGCATATTTATAACTGAATCAGCACTCTTGTCTGGAATTGAATAAACTTCCGGCCAAAGACTATATGAATCTACGATATGTAGTAGGTATACGTTTCCCGATAATGTTTTTGGATGAGGACCTGAAATATCCAAACTTACTTTCTGCATTGGAAATTGAGGAATATCGGTATCTTGTAAGGGACATTTAATTATTTTCATGTTTCTTAACCTACACTTTTCACATGCTTCAACATATTCATATACACTTTTAAATAAATTTGGCCAGTAATATTTACTGCTAATAGACTTAACTAACTTATCTCGTCCAAAATGACCATTATTATCATGATATGCCTTTAAAAACTTCTCGTTCTAAATGTTTCGGAATATATTTTCTTAATCCCTCACCTTTTTCACTGATATAATATAATTGATTGTCTTCTTGTAGCTCTGCAAATTTTCTTTTAAAACTATTTTCCCCTGTTTCTTTCAGTTTCTTTTATCTGTACTATTTTTGGATCTAATTCTTGTTCATCTTTCATACTAAATTGTGATAAACTGGGTCTTCCGCTCTAGGTTCAGACTCTTGATCCGACGGTAAACTCTCAAAGTCTTCTCTATTTATTATGGCAGAATCTAATATATTTACTTGCCAGTTTCGATCGTCTATTTCTGGTTCTCCTTCATCTTCTGTGTTTCCTGATGACTGTGGATACGGGATTCTAGACAATAGATCGGCGCATGTATTATGTTTTCCTGAAACATATTCCACTTTAGCATTGTATCCCTGTAGATTCAATGCCCATGTTTGTATTTTCCTATTTTGTATTGGTGCTTCTAATATAGACTTTAATGGCATGTGATCAGTTCTAATAATGAAATTGGCGTTATGTAAGTAGTAATTTAGTTTTTGAAGAGCGTAGTGTATAGCATAAGCTTCTTTCTCAATAGTCGAACCATTTCCTTTGAGACTTGCTAAGTTTATGAGACAAGAAATAGATTGGCCTTTCATTTTTAAAGCCCTGGTATTCCAGATTCTTTTCCTTCATATGGTTGAACCAACACGCTCCTATAGCATTATCCGAAGCATCTGTATATAATATTAACTGTTTATTCAAGTCTGGATGTGTCCAATAGTGGTACCACTGTTAAGCTATTTTTAAAAACTCGAACGCTTTTTGACACTCATCATCCCACTTAAATCTAGCGTATTTGCCCGTTAAATTAGTAATTGGTTCTGCAATCTTCGAAAACCCTGGGACAAACCGCCTATAATACCCACAGGTTCCTATAAAACGTACGCACTTCCTTTATGTTAGTTGGAGTAGGTAATTCTTTAATAGCCTTTATCTTGTCTTGGTCTGGTTTAATTCCTTCTCTATTTATAATATACCCCAAATATTTTGTTTCTGTTTTTAAAACTGGCACTTACTAAGCTTCAATTTAACTTCATGTATTCTTAATCTGTCAAATACTAATCTAATATGTTTTAAATGATCATCCACATCTCCTCCTGTAAATATCAGAATGTCGTCTATGTATGCTAATGCAAACTTTTGCATACCCTCTAATACCTCATTTATTAAGAGCATGTAGTGAGACGGAGCAGTTCGAACCCCGAATGGCATACGTAAGAATTCGTAAGAACCCATATGAGTACAAAAAGCACTCTTCTTTTGAGCGTCCTTCCGACATCGGGATACACCAGAATCCTGACCTTGCGTCTAGCGTCGTGAAGAATGTGGAGCCATTAAGCAACCCCAAAATATCATCAATCACCGGGAGTGGGTACGCTACATTCTTAGTGATTTTGTTCAACGCCCGATAGTCACAGCAGAACCTACTCGAACCATCAGGTTGGGCCACGATTACGACCGCAGATGACCATTCTGACTTTGATCTTGTTATTATCCCTGCTTTCAACATATCTTCTATTGCCTTTTCAACAACTTCCCTATTTCTTAATGGAGTTCTATATGGTTTTAAACTAATTGGTGGATGGTCCCCCGTATCTATCTCCATTGTAACTGTTTTTGTCCTACCCAATTCTAAATCACTAACTGCAAAAACGTCTTGATTTTCTTTCACCAATTTTTCTAATATTTCTCTATTCTCCGGTAGAGCTTTTAATTGTGACAACAATGCTTGTTCTCTTGTCTCTTTGTCAACTGTATCTATTTGAGATGGATGTTTCTTAAATGTATGGATCAATTCATCATTTCGTCTTTTCCAGCTTCTTTTATACTTATTTCTGACATTATTTCTAATCATGGGAGTTTCTGAATAACTATTTCCCATTATGTTTTCTTTTTCTATAGTTAACATGTTATTCTCACTATACGCTACTTTAGCGATTACACAACCTCTATATAATGTAATATTTTTTCCTGTATTATTTAGGAGCATCACTGGAAAGCTGAGATGTTTATCTAGTACTATTAACCCATCGGTGACTTCTAAGCCAGGTTCCTGTATTATTTCTCTCTCTAATTCCGTTATTTTAACTGTTTGTCCAACCGAAAAGTACGGATTTTTTTTCATTTTTGCCTGTATTAAATAACCGTTTGTGGTTTCAAATTCATGGTCGTTTTGACTCTAACTAGTGTCGACACATGCATATCCTCTTCTAAATCTACGTTAACACCTTGGAATTTTAATTTATGCAAATCAAAAAAAAAGTCTCACCCCCATTTTTCAATAAAAAAATCTCTACCCAATATCATATTTCTATTTAAATCCTTGACCACGATGGAACATATGCCTAACATTTATCCCTCCTAATTTAAAATTTATCATCGTTTGTCCAAGCACTTCTAATTTGTGTCCAGTTACCGAATGAAGATTCTCCTGAATTCTAAATATTTTACAATTTTTTAACATTTGATATAAAAAATGTTTCTTTAATCACGCTAACTTGCGCTCCCGATCAACTAATGTTTCTAACTTTATATTTCCCTATTTCTATTATACATGAGCTAGGATCAACCATATTTAGTGACAACTGTTTTATCTCAACTTGGGGAGATAACTTCTTATGTTTTTTATTTCTACAATGTCCTATTATACTCATCATTTGGGTTTTTAATACATTGATTCATCTTTTGGATCTTACTATCTTCCCCCCTACTGCTGATCCTGATCAGTAAGCGGGATGGCCAATTTCCCTGATTTCCTGACCTTCTAAAATTTCTCTGCACTTCTCCATAATTTCCATTTGCTGATCTACTTTTTGTAGTTCTATTCTGTGTACTATTCTGAGCACCTCTATTATTTTGTGTATTCGATGGGACAACGTCTGTTACCACAGAGCGAAAAATGTGCCCACGTTGGTGGCATCCCCAACAAACCACATTTGTGTTATTTGTGTTACCACCATGTTTCTTACAGTATTTCTCACTTGTCCTTCTCTACCTTGATTATATACGTTACTGTTTCCTTGTACCATCTGTATTTCTCCTCGTCTTCCTCTCCATCCATGTCTATACTGTCCTATTTCCATAGGTTCTTCAATTCTATCTTCCGAACTACTACCTAACTCTCGTCCTACCCTCAATCTAAACCTTCTCCTCAAGCTTTCTTCTTGTATAGCGATAATCTACCGCTTGTGACAACCTTGCAGGATCTCTCTCAATATTTAAATTTCAGTCCATCTGACCTAATCCCATCAACAAAAATCCCCACCAACATCCGTTCCACTTCTTCAGCTCGTACATTCTGTCCCAAAAATGACTCTTCAGCTAAATTGATTAATCTTTCACTGTATAGCTGTACACTTTCTGTAGTACTTTGTCTCATTTGTCGCAACACTGAGATGCGTGTTGTGATCAGTAATTTCTGCGTATTTATGTGCCAGGTCGTTTTTGAATTGTTCCCAGTTTCATCTCCTCCAGCTTCTAATTTTCTTCTTATATGGTCTGAAACAGGACTTGTACTAGTTCTATATGCTAAATTCTTTTATCCTCATCTGTAGCGTTCACTAGATAAGCATGTTTCTCAATAGAAATAACCCATTTCTTAAACTGGTTCGCCTGTCCATTAAATCTCTCGACATCACTGATTACACTTTGCTGTTTTAATACTGCGTCCAACTTTGATATTGCTCCACCAACTCCACTCAGTACTTGAGAAAAATCCTGGGGCTCCATCCTAAAAAATCTATAATGGAAATTACCAAGCAATATAATATACAATTATTTTCAGACAATATTATTTTAAAGTAAGTTGCAAGAAATATTCTGTTCAATTTAGTATGTTCTTAATTAATCTAAAATTAACCATTACCCAAACTTGATGAAAAAGGTTCCAATCGAGAATCTTGCTGAAAGTGACTCCAATCGACAATCCTGATGAAAAAATTCCATCGAGGATCTTGATGAAAGAGGACTCTAATCGACAATTTTGATGAAAAAAATTCCAATCGAGGATCTTGATGAAAGGAACAGCAAAAGAAGAGCCTCTGGATTTCTCACTTCAATCGAAGTCGGTTCCTTCTAGTCGTTTTCATGCCGCTGATTGTGCTCGTCTGGACTTGAAATTACAACGATCGAGACAATACTGACTGATTGATTGCTTGATTGATTGATTGATTGACTGACTGATTGATTGATCGATTGATTGACTGATCGATTGACTGATTGATTGATCGATTGATTTTAAGCGTTGGCTAAAAACTCTGGACTTTATCTTCAGACAAGCAAGGTCCACCTTCACTATAGTTCAAACGATAACGGTTAACAGTTCCAGCAAAACCAGATTTCACGGCAGCATATCTGGAACATCCATACGTTTAAAAAAAAACGAGCAGGTCAACAATGGATTGATTCAAGCCTGACGATGGCCACTCTGTTTCATCACTCGGAACATTACGTGTTATGTGGCGTTCCAACAACGGTCAGTTCAAATCAACTGAAACAAATTTGACTTGAGACAAGTTAAACAGATTTAATGTCTTCACTCAGCTGAAGTGACTGTTGACGACCTTGATTCGAGAATTTCAGAAAGTAAAAATCGACCTTGATTCAACCTCTAACAGTCCAGTGAGCTGAGATCATGCTCATAAATTTTATCATTCTCGAGATTTCTCTGTTCCAATTGGAGCTGATCATTCGGGCGTAGACATAATTTATTTCCCGAGGTACAAGGTTACTTTATAAGTTGTAAGATGTATCTAGCGGTGACGACATCATTACATCATTTACAAATTTCAATGTAAAATAGCAATTCTTGACTTCTACAAAAGAAACAGCGTATATCAGCGATCAAGGCCCTGTATATTGGTGAGTCAGGTATATCAAAATTATCAGTCTCTATAAAACAAGATTAGCAAACCTTCTGACCTTGACTGAGATCCCCTTAACAAACACTGAGAAATCACAACAACTACCCCTGGGCGGGCTTTCAGTTGTTGCGTCTCTTATAATTTACTTGAGAACTTCCATAACATCCGTCTCCAGACGCAGACAAAAACAAATCTTCGCTTTAGTCAACAATCTTCGCGACGTCCCATGTTTGAGATCTTGAGGTCGACGGCACCAAAACAGCCTGTATAACAGTGTAGATGATATGATAAGGCTGTGTGTGTGGAAGGCTCGTGTCGATATAGTGGACACGTCTCGTCTGTTCTATAAACATTCGTTTATTAGTTGAAATCATACATCTTCTAACTGATGATGGTAAACACGGACATCTTTACTGTTCTCCTAGTTGAATCCCAAGTCCCCAGTGACGTGTGTGCAACCCCAGGATACGTCTATCCATTCGTGCATACACGTTCACTAACTATGATTTCCCACTAGTTAATGAATGCGCAGCATTCATTAACTCTCCACTCCTAAGCTAACTCCCTTTACTGTTATAATGCCCTTTGTCTATTTGGTCATACCTCGAAGTACACTGGTTGCTGCAGTGAGGTGTCATGTGGAGGGACAGGTTCGAAGCTCGGTAATTGACCAGGTTAAATACCTATTCAGTGTACCGGTTGTATCTCATTTAAGCCTCATTAGGGGACAATACCACTTGTCGTTAATACTCAAAAAGTGTCGTCTGGGTTGTTATCTGTAGCAAGAAAAGGCCAGTCTTCTTCCAACCAAAGAAACGTCAAAGAGAAGAAATGAAAACATGGATTCCAACCCTGGCCAACGAAAGAAATTTTTGCCTCCTCTTTCTCCTACAGCCATTTTGTTCTACCAGAAACCTACTTCTAGCAGTCAGGCAGCAGTAGACCTGCAAGAGACAACCTTTGATTTGCTTAATGATGTTTCTTCAGATGAAAATATTGACCTTCTACCTAGCAGTCATGGTCCAGCCTCTGAGTGTCTCAAGAAAATTAATGTTTTGTGGAATGAAACATATCCCACTGCCGGTTTCCGAAGCTGCTCCTCTGATTCAACAGAGGAAATACAACACCCAACGATTAAGGTTTGTATAAATGGTAACTTTGATGCGCATAGTCCCGATGTCTAATTTTTACCAGTAGTAGTATGGACCAACCAACATTGATACACACTTGTGTGTCGTGGAGACATTTTGTTGAGATACTTCTCTTTAGGGTCATTCGTGGTCATCACTATCACCACCTTCCCGGTTCTGCTCCGCCTTACTTTTATTATACAAACAATTCTGCTCCCTAGTCTTTTTACAATTTGGTAAGCACGGATTACAGATCGGGTCAACCTTGTCGCCAGATCGTGTTACAAGGGCAGCGCGTGATACGTGTAATGACACACGTAAATTCTACGTGATCGACCTTGCCATTTGTATGGGCAGTATTTTGTACCAGGTTAAATCTCTATTCAGTGTCCCGGGTGCGTGCTATTTAAGTCGGATTAGGGGACAATAGCAATTGTAGTTAATACTCAAAGTGTACCCTGCGTTGTTAAGCACACATACAGACAAGAAAAACACACAATGGAACAAATAGACATTGAAACACAAAGATACAGAGACTATGAACAACACAACCTTCCTGTTAACGAACGCGGATGCCCGAGAAAATTCCTATCATCACTACTAAGTTGTTTTGTTTTACGAAGACTTGTCACCACAACATTTTCTGCTTTTCATAATTTTTTACTTTGCAAAGCCTGTTTTCATTCATTTTCACAGCTGTATTACAGTTCATTTCATTCATATCGTAATTATTGTCAAGCTCTTTCTCTCTCAAGTCGTGGTCAAAGAAGGTCGACAGGCAGTTTTTGATGCAAATTACCAGTTCTCTTTGTCTCTCTCCTACTATCTTTATTACCATATCAGTTCAATGTGTTTTTTCATCATTCTTCTATGAAATCAACTGTAACTTTCACATAATTTCTTATATAAACCACACAATCGATATATTAAAGGAGACCATGTAAAAGGTCTTTTTAACATAATTCAACGGGCATCTCAGCTAATATAGCACAATATTTAATGATAAATATAATTCATTGTGTTTTTCACTGTAAATAGTGGTATTTGATTAAGATATTGCGGTTTCATAGTGATGTTTTATATGTTGCAGTTCTTTAACTTTCATTATAAATAGTTATTGTATTTTTGTAACGGTCACTATTAACGAATTATTACCCGGTGGAGTTTTGTAACTTTTACACCAAGTGTTTGAAGTCGTGTAAGTTTTTCAATGTGATTATTTCCGGCACAGGTTAAGTTTGCATCAGAACCGTACCTCTCGAAAGTTCATCTCGTTGGCACCGAAGAACGCCATGGTAATTGGCATCATGTAACCAGAGAACGTGAGAATTTTGAAAAGCGTGTACTGGCGCTGGAACCAATTTTGACCCCAGTCCTGGGAGCCAGTCACAGAGTCAAAGTCCTGGAGCTGAGAAAAAAGTCAAGCACAACAGTGGGGGAGGCAGAGATAGTCTAATAACCATGTCTGTGTGCCATAGTAAACTAGTTATAACCAGAAATAAAATGTGTATGCGTCTATGTTCTTGTACCTGTATGTATCAAGTCTGCCACCGATAAAATTGAGTCTCTCACTACGTTAACGATGTGAAAAAACCAGAAAGAGGAAAACAGTAACAACATACACTACTACTATTAATAAAACAACCACTACAACAACAACAAACTCTACAAACTAATACTAATACTACTATTACTACTACTACAACTATTACTACTACTACTACTACTACTACAACTATTACTACTACTACTACTACTACTACTACTACTACTACTACTACTACTACTACTACTACTACTACTACTACCTTACCCCCCAAAAATACTTTAAAAAAAAACTTTTTCTACTCAAAAAAATTTAACCTAAATAAAAATTTTAAAACTCATTGGGGCACCCCTTGGGCCCT
>JACEFZ010019047.1:825000-974134 GCA_014155875.1 Cepaea nemoralis | reverse complement strand
ACATAGCAAATACATTAACTGTGACATAGCAAATACATTAACTGTGACGACCCTCACACATCCACCTGGGCAAACAGCAACATACATTAACTGTGACAACCCTCACATATCCACCTGGGCACATAGCAACACACATTCACTGTGATGACCCTCACACATCCACCTGGACACACCAGCAACACACATAACTGTGATGACCCACACACATCCACATGGGCACACAGCAATGTACATGTGAACAGACTGTGTACAACAGTGTACAAGCTATGTACAACTGTGAACAGACTGTAAAACTGTGTACAGGCTGTGTACAATTGTGAACAGACTGTGTACAACTGTGAACAGACTGTGTACAACTGTGAACAGACTGTGTACAACTGTGTACAGTCTGTGTACAACTGTGAACAGACTGTGTACAACTATGAACAGCACGTAAAACTGTGAACAGGCTGTGTACAACTGTAAACAGACTATGTACAACTGTGAACAGACCGTCTGAAGCTATGACTCACCATGTATGTTTTTGCCTCCAAGGGGGAAAACCTCCACTCCATGGCTGCTGTCTGGCCAGGTAAAATGTTGCCACACCGTGTCAGACATTCAAATATGTCTTGATCAAAATTTTCCTGATGGTACAGGTCATAATGAATTAAATAACAAACACATAAACATGGTAAAATAAATGGCACATGAAATCTGCTAAGCAATACCATATGTCCAGACTAAACTATACCTTACATCAAGATTGTAAACAATACTATTTGTCCCAATTTATAAACTACACCATATGTCCAGACTGTAAACTGTACCATATGTCCTGACTGTAACTGTACCATACGTCCAGACTGCAAACTATACCATATGTCCTGACTGTAAACGGTACCATATGTCCAGACTGTAAACTATACCATATGTCCAAACTGTAAGCTATACCATATATCCAGACTGTAAGCTATACCATATGTCCAAACTGTAAGCTGTCAGCGACTCGTGCGCTGCAGACTCTCACGACTCCGCTACTTTCGCACTGCACGAAATAACAATTCATGACATTTGCGAAAGGAATGCAATTTATTCAGAGCCGACATTTGAATGGCTCTACGAGCTTTATGTTTCATCATCATTACACAACATGAATGCATTAACGTGATGATAGATGATGCTAGCATTACACAATCTAAATGAACAGCCCTATGTTTGCCTATGGCCTAGAAAGCTATCGCATTGGTCAAGGATACGTCTGCTCTCTCTACCAGTCTCTAGTCAGTCTGTCCACACGCTACACATTGCGTGGACAAGCACGGACACTTTACTCTCCGTGCAGTAGCCTATTATTGCGTGCCTGGTCTTGCCAGCACGCCGGCTGGTGAGTTTGAGTAACCCGGCATATCACGGTTACTCGCAAGGACCAGCTACCCAATTGCTTGGGAAAGCCCTCGCTCATCTGTACTCGTCGACCTCTGGTCTGACACAAATGTGTCTCCTTGTGAGGCTATTAATAGTACTCGTGTCTCTCCTGTCTGGTGTCTCCCTACTAGACTAGTATTAACTCATTACTTCTGTAAGGCCTTATTGGGATGCTGACAGGGTCCCCTCCTCTCCGCGAAGTGTTACTTCCCTTTTTCTCATGTTGTAACACTTCTGGTCACAAAGAAAAATTGGTTGTCCCAATTTTGTCAGATCTCCAATAAGTATAGAACTTTCTAGTTTGGGGATATCTTCTACCTTCATTCACAGTGTTCTATCTTTTCACTTGGCTAATTCAGTAGCCTATGTCTCAGTATAGTTGGTTCCATAGATATCTTTGGGATTGGTAGTGAACCGGAAACCGTTGTCTTATGACTTATGTCCTGGCTTCTGTCGTTTGACCCTATGTCTTTTGACTTTCACCTATTGACTTCCGTCTTGACCTGTTCCTCCAATTGCCCGAAATGACAACCCACACACTAGTTGACTCTATTATGAGTACAACACATGAGCACCAAGTGTTCATGTTCCTATTAATATCCCCTCCAACTCTATACACACAGCTCTACTGTTCACCTTCTTGCTTCCGCATGTGAAAAAGCTATATTCACTGTTACATTTAGGTTTCTAATTATTTATTGTGTCCCCTGAAATTAGAGTTATTGTTCTTTAAACTGAATGGTGTGTGCATCTTTTATGTGTTCGTTTTCCTGTTTGTTTGCGTGTTTTCCAATAAACTAAAGTGTACTTAACTCTCTAACATGTGTATGCGTTAGTGTACTAAATGTGTGTGTTCCTTCGAGCGCCGCAAATCGGTTTATTGTGGTTACAAACGTTCGTTATTTTTATTTGTGACCACACTCCGCTTTCTGAAGCTCAAATACGTTCTCTATATACTCTGTTAAAGTGGGCTGTAAACACACATAAAAACCTCAACAACGCATTGGAAACACAGATGACACAGACAAGTCAAATAAGACTTTTCCAGCGGTGGAACAAATTTTTCCGCTGTCTTTCTCTCTCGCTCTCTTTCTTTCAATGTTTACTAAGTGTTGCATTCTCTCCTCGCAATTTCTCTTCTTTCATCATCTTTCATACCCTTTCATACTGTTCTCTTCGCTCATTAATTCTCTCGTCATTAAAATATATTTCATAGCATTAACTACATAAACATTAGATATATACAATAAACGATTGGCTGAATTATAACAGTAATCACGCCCAAATGACTGTGCGTTTTGTTTGCACGCGTCATGTTCTATACAAACAATATACATAGTTATACGGATGGTTCTGTTTACCGATCCTGTCATAGTAACTTCCATATTTTTGGTTGTGCTGACCTAAATTACCATCAAGGGAAATAATGTTAATAGTACTTTCATTTTTAGAAAAAATGGGTTAATTTACCTAAAGTATTATTTTTGTGAAAAAGATTATATTAATTGCTAAATTATTGGGTTAATTTTGAAATGATATATTAGCTAAATGGATGTATAAAGGATTATGATTATATGTTAATAAACTAATATAAGATCTAACAATTGTATTTCTATAATGGATGTTCTAATACATGGATTATTACTTAAATGATGGTGATTTCTAACTACACAAATAAGAAAATAAAGTTATATATGCATTTAAACAATTTACAATAGAATAAATAATAGCAAAATGAAGTTATAGATACTGTTAATAAAATAATAATGTACATATATCACAGTTACATTTCTATATTTAATTACACTAAATCGACGTCCTCCTCTGCGTTGTGAAGATGGAGCAATTCTCTTTGTAGACTATTCTAACATAGTTCATTCCGGCAAAGTCTTTTATGCTCTCCTCGAAGGATAGTGTATTAATATAGTTGCCTACTACATTATGTAGGTTCATAGCTAACCCTGGAATGTTATTCGGGGTCTAAGCGTTGGTTCGTATTATTCTAGATTCGGGGTCTAGTCTGGGTTCGCTGTATTCTTGGCGTTTGTTCACATATTCTGTGCATTCAGGGTCTACTGGTGTTTGTTCCCCATGTTCTGACTTATGTGTGTGTCAGCTCATGTTAATTCTGCGTCTGTTCGTTACACTTCTAATTGCACTGTTCTATTCACACAAGTTATATATCTGGCGATGATAACGCACTTACGATATGTCTTAATCACCACATATGGCACTTGGTTATCTAACATTACAGTGTCACTGTTTCTGGTGGTGTATGGTCGCTCCCTTCCTGTAACTCAGGTATTTGAATGGATGAAGGACGACTCAAAACGTCTGCAATCGTATTTAATCTCCCTTTTAAGTGCTGGATGGTAAATGTGTAATTTTGGAGAATCAAAGCCCACCTGTAAATTCTATTGTTGGTAGGATGTCCAGATTGCATCACAGACAATGGAGAGTTATCGGATTGGATTACAAACTGTGCTCCTGCCAAAAATCTGTGAAACTTTCTCACGCAATAGATCAAACTAAGGCCCTCCAATTCTGATGCTGAGTATCTTCCTTCAGCAGGAGTAATCTTGCGACTTACGTAAATTACGGGGTGGAACATCCCGTCATAGAACTGACCTAGTATCCCAGATATGGATATGGCACTCGCATCTGTGCGTAAGAAATAAGTGAGTTTTGGATTAGGCATACGAAGGATAGGTGGAACGCTGAAAGAATGTTTCAATTTTGATAACGCACTAATTAATCGTGCATCTTTTACAGATAACTTAGCCGAAGCTTTTAAGATGTTAGAAAAAACACTGGTGATTTCCGCCAGGTTTGGAATGAATTTACTATAGTAGTTTACCAGACCCAGTAAACTCCGGACCTGTTTCTTGGTCGTTGGCATTGTCAAATTCAGAATCTTAGTGACGATTCCGTCATCAGTTTTCAATTGGCCCCTGCAGATGGTATGACCCAGGAAGTCAATTTGTTCCATGCCCAACTCTACTTTGGATGGCTTCGCTGTGAGTCCAAACAATCTCAACCTGTCGAAGACTTGTCTAAGTTTCAGTAGGTGTGTTGTCCAGTCTTCTGCATGGATGCAAATGTCATCTATATACGTTGAAATATTTGTCATCCCGTGGAGAAGATCCCTAGTTAGACGGACGAAAGTCGCTGGAGCGTTACGAAGGCCGAAAGGAAGAAAGCGCCACTCATATAGTCCAAGAGGAGTGGAGAAAGCTGTTAGATGGATGGAATTTACTTCCATCGGGACTTGCCAATAACCTTTCGTGAGGTCAATCTTGCTAAATATGCGGGATGTAGACATGTCCAAGATTAGATCCTCGCATGATGGAATCGGTTCAGCGTCACTTTTAGTTATCTTATTTAGGCGGCGATAATCGACGCATAATCGAATAGAAGAGTCCTTTTTGGCGACAAGGACAATAGGGAAGGAATACTCTGACTGAGATTTTTGGATGATTCCGCTCGACTCGAGAGATAGAATTTCTTTGTCGAGGTTCGACCTATAGTTTAATGGAATAGAGTAAGGTCGACACTTGATAGGTGTGGTGTCAGTCAGAACGATAGAATGTTCTATTCTATCTGTCTTTCCAGGGATGTCGGAGAAAATGTCTCTGTATTCCGTCACTAGTTCTAAGATTTGTCGTCGTTGGTCATCTGTCAGTTTCGTTTTTATCTTTATACTGTCAATGGTCGCAGTCGCGTCTACAGTAGGAACGGGTAATTCCATGTCGTCTTCGTCTGTCTCGTTCAATACTGTTGTGGTACTAGCTGTGTGTGCTGTTATCTGGCTAAGTGTGTTTGCGTTGTCGCTGTCGTGTGTCGCCCTATCTAGTGAAGTTGTGTTGTGTTCGTCTGTCGTCTCATTGCTTGGTGATGGTGCAATTTGTTCGTCTGTCTGCTGTTCTTGTCGTGAAAAATATGGTTTCAGCATGTTGATATGGAATATCTTTAAGTGTCCTTTTATTGATATTTCATAATCAACATCTGATATTTTACGTTCGACGTTGAAAGGCCCTTGCCAAGATGTTAGTAACAAATTACGTTTGTCGGGTAGTAGAAGCAAAACCTTCTGGTTTGGTTCGAGGTGAATAGTTTTTGCACCCTTGTTTGCATAATCACGGTACATCTGTCCTTTCCTCTCCAAAGATGCTTTGGCTAGTACACACGCTTTCATTATTCTATCGCGTGTTTCGGTTACCATCTCATATGGTGTTACTGCGGTTGGATTGTCTGGTAAGCTAGTGATTAGCTGATGGTAGATTGTTAGGGGTCCTCGAGGGTTCGCCCCATAAACTAACTCAAAAGGTGAGAAACCCGTACTCGTGTGCGGAATTTCTCTATGGGCAAATAGCACTGCTGGCAATAGTGTGTCCCAGTCAGCTGGGTTCTCTGCTGTTACTTTAGCCAGCATGTGTTTGAGATCGCCGTTAATTTTTTCTATGATCCCGTTGCTCATTGGGTGATACGGGGTACAGAAATGCTGCTCTACTCCTAACAATTTGGTTAAGGCTTGTGTCGCAGCCGAAATAAACTGCGTTCCCCGATCTGATAAGATAGATCGTGGGAAGCCAAAGCAAGAAAATATGTGCAAAAATACATTTGCCACATCTTTGGAGGTGATGTATTTGAGTGGGATCGTTCAATCCACCTGGTACATAGGTCCACGAGAGTCAGTATATAACGGTTTCCTTTGCTTGACACCTGATTCAGGGGTCCAACAATATCGACCGCTACACACTCAAATGGTCTGGATGCTAATAATGACCGTTGAACTTCGGCAGTCACATGCTTTCCCTTTCGTACAAGATGTTGACAAATAGTACAAGAACGACAGAAAGATTTTATGTCCGAACAGAATTTCGGCCAGTAAAAATGTGATAGAACTCTGGCTCGCGTTTTATCATATGCCAGATGTCCAGCAAACGGTGACTCGTGTGCGATTTTAAGCACATTTTGTCGGTATGTTACAGGTAACACCGTTTGCTGAATTTCATGGTTATTATTTGTATAATAACGCATGAGAATTCCGTTAAATTTTCTAAAGTACCAAGATGCATTCTTAGTCACTTTCGCTCTTTCACCCAAAAGTTTAAAATATGGTGTAATTGTTCGGTCGGTGCTTTGTGCCTTGATAAATTTCTGTCGAGTACTGTTGGTATCTGCACCAATTGGTGTTAATAGCTGTAGCATTTCATTTTGTAGGTCAGTATAGTTTGTCTCTGTATCTGACCTCGTTACAGCGTTGGCCATGTGTGTCTCTTTCCAGGCTTTTATGTTCTCGTCTGTACATTCTTTCAATGCATCTAGGCATCCCACTTCTGACACCAATTCGAGGTCTAGCCTGTCAGCGACTCGTGTGCTGCAGACTCTCACGACTCCGCTACTTTCGCACTGCACGAAATAACAATTCATGACATTTGCGAAAGGAATGCAATTTATTCAGAGCCGACATTTGAATGGCTCTACAAGCTTTATGTTTCATCATCATTACACAACATGAATGCATTAACGTGATGATAGATGATGCTAGCATTACACAATCTAAATGAACAGCCCTATGTTTGCCTATGGCCTAGAAAGCTATCGCATTGGTCAAGGATACGTCTGCTCTCTCTACCGTCTCCAGTCAGTCTGTCCACAAGCTACACATTGCATGGACAAGCACGGACACTTTACTCTCCGTGCAGTAGCTATTATTGCGTGCCTGGTCTTGCCAGCACGCCGGCTGGTGAGTTTGAGTAACCCGGCATATCACGGTTACTCGCAAGGACCAGCTACCCAATTGCTTGGGGAAAGCCCTCGCTCATCTGTACTCGTCGACCTCTGGTCTGACACAAATATGTCTCCTTGTGAGGCTATTAATAGTACTCGTGTCTCTCCTGTCTGGTGTCTCCCTACTAGACTAGTATTAACTCATTACTTCTGTAAGGCCTTATTGGGGATGCTGACATAAGCTATACCATATATCCAGACTGTAAGCTATACCATATGTCCAGACTGTAAGCTATACCATATATCTAGACTGTAAGCTATACCATATGTCCAAACTGTAAGCTATACCATATATCCAGACTGTAAGCTATACCATATGTCCAGACTGTAAGCTATACCATATATCCAGACTGTAAGCTATACCATATGTCCAGACTGTAAGCTATACCATATGTCCAGACTGTAAACTATACCATATGTCCAGACTGTAAACTATAGCAATGTAAATAACAAGCAGAACAAGAAACTGTGACAATGTACAGCTGTGACCCTATTTTGACAACAACCACATTCAAATAAATATCCAATGTGTGGCTGACTCAGTCACAGGATTATTGATCTGAGTTAGCAATGGGAACTAATATAACTTCTCTTTTAGGTGGTAGGAGGTAGGGGTAATGATATAACCGATTTGAAAAAAACAAACCATGGGAAACTAATATAAAACGTTGTAAATAATTACTAAACATGGTAAATAGTAACTAACACAAGAAGACATGGTAAACTGTAACTATCACAAGAAGACATGGTAAACTGTAACTAACAAAAGAAGACATGGTAAACTGTAACTAACACAAGAAAACATGGTAAACTGTAACTAACACAAGAAGACATGGTAAACTGTAACTATCACAAGAAGACATGGTAAACTGTAACTAACAAAGAAGACATGGTAAACTGTAACTAACACAAGAAAACATGGTAAACTGTAACTAACACAAGAAGACATGGTAAACTGTAACTATCACAAGAAGACATGGTAAACTGTAACTAACACAAGAAGACATGGTAAACTGTAACTATCACAAGAAGACATGGTAAACTGTAACTAACACAAGAAGACATGGTAAACTGTAACTATCACATGAAAACATGGTAAACTGTAACTAACACAAGAAGACATGGTAAACAGTAACTATCACAAGAAGACATGGTAAACAGTAACTAACACAAGAAGACATGGTAAACTGTAACTAACACAAGAAGACATGGTAAACTGTAACTATCACATGAAAACATGGTAAACTGTAACTAACACAAGAAGACATGGTAAACTGTAACTAACACAAGAAGACATGGTAAACTGTAACTATCACATGAAAACATGGTAAACTGTAACTAACACAAGAAGACATGGTAAACTGTAACTATCACAAGAAGACATGGTAAACTGTAACTATCACATGAAAACATGGTAAACTGTAACTAACACAAGAAGACATGGTAAACTGTAACTAACACAAGAAGACATGGTAAACTGTACTAACACAAGAAGACATGGTAAACTGTAACTAACACAAGAAGACATGGTAAACTGTAACTATCACATGAAAACATGGTAAACTGTAACTATCACATGAAAACATGGTAAACAATAACTAACACAAGAAAATATGGTCAACAGTAAGCAAGACAAATAGACATGATCAACAGTAACTAACATATTAATATGAAAACATGGTAAACAGTAAACAAGACAAGAAGAAACGATCAACAGTAACTAACATATGAAAACATGTATGAGTACTAATCTCTCCTATCTGACCTTCTATCCTCACCTGTTTTACAATAGCTAATGGTGTGAGGTCCGTCTCAAACTTCAAAGGAACGGCTCCACCATTGTAAAGCTCATACACCTGCTTGGGGCTGAACTTGTCCCCGATGGGGATTGGGTTAAACATGTGCCTGTTGGAGGGGAAGTGGATGTATGGGCGGGTGTGCTCAACGGTCGCTCCAACGAAGTTCAGCTGCAACAACAAAGGACAGAAAACATCAGGCATTCATCTACACAGTGCTTCAGCAATGTTGGAGGTGTATGTTGTCCAGATATAGCAGGCCAGCTGCTGTAATGGTTAGGATATTACACTTAAAAATGGCATGAGCAAGGTCGAATAAGGGTTCTTCTTCTGCTGCTGCATTCATCCGGAGAGGTGTTTCAGACGTGAGTGCATTGTGCCTGTTTACAGCTGAGCTGCATTCTTGGGCTGTTAGGCAGACACATCAAAACTTCTGCTGCATTCACCTGGACAGGTTTTTCGGACGTGACTGCATTGTGCCTGTTTACATCAGAGCTGCATTCTTGAGCTGTTAGGCAGACACATCCAACTTCTGCTGCATTCATCCGGACAGGTTTTTCGGACGTGATTGCATTGTGCCTGTTTACAGCAGAGCTGCATTCTTGCGCTGTTAGGCAGACACATCCAACTTCTGCGGGCATTTGTTGACCGGGTTAACCTTCCCGGGCTGAATAATGGTTCAATGCCAGCTCTCATCATTTGCTATGAGAGAGAGACAGAATGAGAAAGAGAGAATATGTATGTATCAGTAAACTTCTGTAAGTGAGATTGTGATTGTGAGTATATGTGTAAGCGAGGGTGTATATTTGTGTGTTATTCTTCTTCTTTCGCTCGCCTGAAATATGTCTATATCTGCAATGTTGTCTCTTGCATGAATTGAACTGTTTTTTTCAGTTCACACAGTGGTCCATAGAGTTTATCTTCCACTGTCGTCTCTCTAGGCCAGAAGGTTTGCCTAGATATGTTATATTTTGGGCAGTCTTGGAGTATGTGCTCTGCTGTCTGCGACGCCAATCCACATGTGCACATGGCTGTTTCACCAATCTTGAATTTTGTATACATGTGGTTGCGTAATCTATTGTGTCCTGTTCTTAGGCGCAGAATAATGACTTGTTCTGGTCTGTCCATAACGTGGTAGTCATCTTGAGCAGGTTTTGGTGGCTTTCTGACTGATTTGATCATTCTTTTCTTTTGGTGGTATGTAACGGGCACATCAGGCTGTTCTTCTTTGGCTCTTTCCTTAGCCAATTGATCAGCTCTGTCGTTTCCGGGTACTCCACAGTGGGATGGTATCCACTGTATGGTGACTTTATGCTGACTGCTAAGTTCAGAAAGTAGTGTCCTTAGTACTGGCAATTTCCCAGAGAGGAGCGCCTCGAGTACTGATTTTGCATCTGTTAGTAGCACCACAGGTTGTGTACCATTGCTGTTATTTAGTAATTTCTCTGTTGCTATCTTGATTGCCTCAATTTCGGCATCATAGTTATGGCAGTACTTTCCTGTCGGTACTCTGGCTGTGTCCCTAGTATTATTTGGGTATTCTATGTACACTCCCGCTCCTCCATTTCGAACAGCATTTTGTGCTGACCCATCTGTGTAGACTCGGATCCAGAGATCCTGTGGGTATTCTTCATCAAGGAAGCTGAGAGTGGCTGTTCTGCGCTGCACACTGTTCTGTTCTTCCTTGTCAAATATTCCTCTCACTTTTGTCTGGATTTGTAACGATAGTCTATGCTCATCTTTCCATGGAGTTCGCTCTGGAATAGTTGTTAGGGGGATACCAACTGTGGGCAGATCAGTGGTTTCTCTGCAGAGTCGTTTGGCCTGGTGGATAAAACTACTTCTTTTCAACCGCCCCATAGCTAGATTTTCAAATCTGTTCTTCATAGGGTGGCCTGGCAAGCTGAGGAACTTTTCTGCTTGTATTAGCGTTTTCGTATCTCTGCGCTCACTCAGTGCCTGTGTCCTCCCCATCTTCTCCATTTCCACTATAGGGGTTGATCTCATCCCTCCTGTGGTGACTCTAAGTGCTTGATTTTGCACCTTGTCCAGCTCTTGTAGTGTGGTTTTTGATGCTGAACACCACGCAGTTGACCCATATTCCAGGTGTGGTCGTATGCTCTGTTGGTAAACTTTGCTAAGTATTTTCGTACTGGCTCCCCATGTGGTTCCACTTAGCTTTCTCAGGATGGCTATTTTCCTTCTGGCTTTTGCTACTGCTTTGTTGATGTGCTTTCTCCATGTCAGCTTGCCATCAAATGTTACTCCAAGGTATGTTGGTTCTTTATCTTCTCTTAGGGGTGTTCCATTTATCTGGATGATCCCTGCCTTTTGTTTTGGAGACAGGGTAAATAGGGTGGTGCTGCACTTGTCAGTGTTTATGCTGACACACCATCTATTTGCTCATGCAGCAAATGTATCTACAGCTCTTTGTAGCAATCTGGTGGCCACTGATGCATATTCATTTGTGCTCCATAGAACCAGGTCATCGGTGTACATTGCCGCTTTAATTCCATGTGGTAGGTGAGCAACAAGATCATTGATGAAGATTAGAAAAAGTGTGGGGGACAAGACTCCGCCCTGGGGGACACCGTGACGCAGTAGTACTTTCTTGCTCTTGAGTCCGTCTATCTGTACTCTGGCTCTTCTGTTGTGCAAGTATGCTTTCACCCATTTGTACATTCTTCCATTGACTTTGCAGTTTCTCAGTTTCTTCATCAGACCTTCTTTCCAGACTTTGTCAAAGGCTTTCTTCAGATCTATCCATGCCGCAAGCACCAGCTTCTTCTCTTGGAATGCATCCTCAATTTCTTGAGAGAGGTAGGTTGTCTGATCTTCCGTAGAGTAGCACTGCCTAAAGCCAGCCTGCTGTGGCACAAGGATGTTTTTACTTTCAATGTACCACTGCAGTCTGTGATTGATGATGCGCTCCAGTGTTTTGCAGAGACAGCTGGTGAGGCTAATTGGTCTGTAGCTAGAGGCAATGGAACCATCTTTCCCTGATTTTAGGAGGGGTATAATGATTGCTTCTCTCCAGGCTTGTGGAACACTGCCTAAGGTCCAGCTGTTATTGAAGATCTGCAACAGCTTTGTTTTGGCCTCTGTTCCTAGGTTCCTGATCATTTCATTGGAGATACCATCAGCTCCTGGTGACTTTCTCATTTTCAGTTTTGATATGGCTAGCTCCAGTTCGCTGATTGCGATGGGTGCCTCCAGAACCTCATGTACTATTTCCTTCTGTCCTGTATGTTGTCGTTTCTCTCGAATCTCTTGTTGTTTCTCTGGACTAATTTTGATATTGCTATCTTGTGCGAACGAGTCTGCAAAATGGTCAGCTGCTTGCTTTCTTGTTAAGATTTTTCCATCTTTATGTAGCGCAATTTTTGAGTTTCTCCCTGTGCCCTCGTCATTAAGCTGTTTTATTAGCTTCCACAATTTCCTTGTGTCTCTTTCAAAGTTCAGAGACTCCGTTTTCTCCTGCCAGCTTTTCCGTCTAGCCTGCAGCTTGGCCCTTTGAAATTTGGCTTTTGCATGCTGGAATTTATTGTGGTGCTCTTGGCTGGGTGTGGCCTCTGCTTGCTTTCTACACACTTCAACATCATTATGCAACTGTTCCAGTTCACTACTCCAGTAAGGTTTATATTGTTTACGGGCTCCTCTTGGTACTGTTTCTCGCGCTGCCTGTAGTATGCATTTCCCAAACTCTTCAACTACTTTATTTATGTCTTTCTCAGTGTTCAGGTTTCTAACCAATATGCTGGTGCGATGCTTGTACATTGCCCAGTCTGCTTTCTTGTAGTTCCACCTTGAGAGGGTGCTGCTTTCACTTACAAGCTCATTTTCTACGGTTAGAAAGACTGGCCGATGGTCACTGCCACCAAGTTGTTTCCCAACAATTCGTGTAATGTTCCACTCCAGGTCTGGTGAATGAAAAGCCAGGTCAGGTGTAGTTGTAGAGTGCCATGATCTCGAGTAGAAAGTATGTGGGTCGGACGGCTTGTTAATCAACATGAATCTATTCTCATCCTGCCAGTCTTCCAGTCTCTCTCCTCTCTGGTCCATGTGATCATAGTCCCAGCTCTGCGAGTGGCTGTTGAAATCGCCACACACAATCATTTTTTCTTTTAGTGGTAGTGTGTCCAGTGCCTGTGGGCGGTCACTTGGACAGTAGTAATTGATCAGATGTAGATCTGTATTACCTGTCTTAAGTTTAAGTGTCTGATACTCAGCCCCTTCCATGTAGACTTTGATTTGGGAAGCCATGATGTTATTTCTTACAAGGGTCAGTATCCCACCTTTTCGCCTGTCCTTTCGGTCAGATCGGTAACACTGGTAGCCTCTGATTTTGAAGGCTATATTTTCATTGAGATGAGTTTCTTGCAAGCAACATATGCTTACTTTTTCTTGGTCCAAGATTTTTTCTAATTCTATTTTTTTGTTGCCGACTCCCTCCGCATTCCAGTGCATTATTTTAAGTCTTCGTTTGGTAAGGCCAGTCATCCTATTCTCATGTCCCCTGGCTCCACAGGACATCTGAGAAGGACCTCCAGTAGTTGGGGTTGGACCCTTTCGAGACATAGGGCCCGGCACTGCACCTGCCTGGGGGTCCAAAGCAGGGCGAGCACCATAACGATTAGCAGTAGTCGACATATTCCATTTTGCGTGATTGCGTGGCATCCTGATTTCTGTGGTGCGCCTCTTGGCTGGTTGCCTCCGACTTCAGCACCTTTCTTTGCTAGAGCAGACTGTGGTCTCACTCGAGTGTAGATGTGTACATGTGCATACACCTGTCTGCGCATGCATGTACGTGCATACACATCTAGAGCATACTGGTTATTTTCCGGCGCCAGAGATTCGCCGTCGCCCCTTCTCCTGTTAGTTTAAACAGGTCCGCCGCGTGAAGGCCAGGAGTTGGACTTTTGCTGCATAGGTTATGTATTCACGAGCCATTGAGGTATTTAAGCAATGTTGGGCGCTCACCCCAACACCGCGCCTCGGCTACATACAGCAACATTTGGAACCCTGTGTGTTATTGAGTGGGTGCATAACTGTGAGAGTTTGCGTAGATGATGTAAGCATATATGCAGGTATGTATGTATGTGCTTATGCATGTGCTGTGTATGTATGTCTGCCTGCCTGCCTGCCTGTCTCATAACATGGTAATATGCATTGTTTCTGTTCACAGCATACATTTGACAAATGTTTTATTTTCCTATATGAATGCAACATGCACAATAAATAATTGATGTACAAGAGATGAGTGACTGGAAGGGCAGAATATAAGACAGGCCTGCCTGCCCAATTTGCGACCCACTCAGGCTTTAAATGTGATGGTTCCAACACTTGACATGCATACAGCAGGTTCTTGCTATGGGATTTGTTTTTGTTGTTGTATTTTTTATTTATATAATTATATTATATATATTTTTTTAAATATAATTAGGAAGAACTTAGAAACAACAGGTATGTGATTTTTGAGATGAATTTTGCACATTTATTGGACTGCTAAAGTAACTAACAACGACTGCCTGAAAGAAGCTAATGAAACTAGAACACTATATACAGGAATAAGAAAGAGACAAACAGCTTTCTTTGGTCATGTGATGATAAGAGAGACATTGAAGAACATCGTGACAACTGGAAAGATCGAGGGGAATAGAGGCAGAGGCAGACAAAGAGAAATGATGCTAGATGGATTGAGATGGTGGCATGGAGGAATTTCATCATCAGAGTTAATTCAGAACACCAGGGACCGAGATTTGTGGAGAGCCATGAACGCCTACCCCAGCTGGCAGGGCACTTGATGATGATGATGATGATGATTTTTTAAACATGGCAGATACTGGGTAGCTGCAGGGGTGAGCATGCCTGCCTGTCAGCCTGTGGTCTTGCGTTCCAATCCCCTATGGGGCGGGGACTGACCTGAGCTGTTGGGTCAACCCAGCCTTAAACTGGTACCAAAAAATGTCATGGGAAGTAGAGATAGCCGGCACATCATCCATCAAGAGCTGTTTCTTCTTCTTCTGCTGCGTTCATCCGGAGTTTTTTTTCGGACGTGATTGCGTTGTGCCTGTTTACAGCAGAGCTGCGTTCTTGCGCCGTTAGGCCGACACATCCGACTTCTGCGGGCATTTGTTGACTGGGTTAACCTTCCCGGAAGAGCTGTTTGATCTAATCATACTTTGGTTCCCCAGCGTCAGAGCCACCCCTTAAGGTCCCACGTCCCTGTGTGTACTACTGTGTGTCAGACACAATGTATACTTCTGTGTGCCAAACAAAATTTATAAATTTGTGGGTCTGAAAAAAAAAAAATTTATATTTCTGTGAGTCCGTCAAAATGTATACTTATGTGAGTCAGGTAAAATAAATACTTCTGTGAGTAGACAAAATGTATACTTATGTTGGCCTTACAAAATGTGTATTTCTATGGGCCTGACAGAAGGCATATTTCTGAGGATACTTACTGGGATCTGAAACAACTGGGATCTAAAACACTGAAACTCTTTTTGATGGCCAGAAAGGGGCATAACTAGCAAGTAAATGTATATTCTCACCATGATTTCTCTCCCTTTGACAATTTTCAGAAGAACTGGCAAGCTGTCTGTTCCTGACATGGTATGTAGGTAGGTGAAGGTCACGCTGGCACTCTCTCCTGGTCTCAGGGATCCCCGCTTGGGTGTCACATCAAAGAGTCTATTGTCCATGATTTTCATCTGCTCAATAGCATGGTACACAGCCGTTAACATGCATAAACAGACATCAACATGTATAAATATGTATAAAAGCCATTAGCATGTTAAACAGCCATTAGCATGTATAAACATAAATTAGTATGTATGAATAGCCATTAGCGTGTATAAATAGTTATTAGCGTGTATAAATAGTTATTAGCATGCATAAAAGTACATCATACACATCAAATATCTGAAGTTTATTCACAATTCTCTCTCTCTCTCTCTCTCTCTCTCTCTCTCTCTCTCTCTCTCTCTCTCTCTCTCTCTCTCTCTCTCTCTCTCTCTCTCTCTCTCTCTCTCTTTTACACACCAACACAACTGTCTCCCTCTCTTGTTCTTTATGTCTCTCTCTATTTCTTTCTGTCTCTCTCATTCTCCCTGTTTCTCTTTCTATCTGTTTCTCTCTCAATCTGTTTCTCTCTCTATCTGACTCTCATTGTGTCTTTCTCTGTCTCTCTCTCTCTTTGTCCCTCTCTCTCTATTTGTCTCCCTTTGTCTGTCTGTCTCTCTGTCTCAGTCTCTGTCTCTCTCTCTCTGTCTCTCTATGTCTCACTCTCTCTGCCTCACTCTCTATCTCATTCTCCCTCTATCTGCCTCTCTGTGTCTCACTCTCTGAATGAAAGATGAATGAAAGATGAGTGATTGGGCCAAATGTAAGACGGACCTGCGAGCCCAATTTGTTACCCTTTTAAAATAAAGTTCGTTCGTTCATTCGTTCACTCTCTCTGTCTCTGCCTCTCTGTCTCACTTTCTCTTCTCCCTCTCTGTCTTACTCTCTGTCTCGGTCTCTCTCTGTCTCTGCCTCTGTGCCTCATCTCACTCTCTGTCTCACTCTCTCTCTGCCTCTGCATCTTTCTCTGTCTCTACCTCTCTCTCACTGTCTGTCTATCTATCTGTCTCTCACTCACTCACACTCTCTCTCTCCCTCTGTTACTCACCTCTAGCAGCTTTTCTTGCATACTTTCACAGACTCTTCCCAGTGTCCCATCTCTCTCTGTCTCTCTCTGTCTCTCTGTCTCTGTCTCTCTCTGTCTCTGTCTCTGTCTCTGTCTCTCTCTCTCTGTCTCTCTCTCTCTGTCTCTGTTACTTACCTCATGCAGCTCTTCCTGCGTACTTTCACCAGACTCTTCCCAGTGTCCCATCTCTCTCTGTCTCTCTCTCTCTGTCTCTGTCTCTCTCTCTGTCTCTCTCTCTGTCTCTCTCTCTCTCTCTCTGTCTCTGTCTCTCTCTCTGTCTCTGTTACTTACCTCATGCAGCTCTTCCTGCGTACTTTCACCAGACTCGGCCCAGTGTCCCATCTCTCTCGGTCTCTCTCTCTCTGTCTCTGTCTCTCTCTCTGTCTCTGTCTCTCTCTCTGTCTCTCTCTGTGTCTGTCTCTGTCTCTCTCTCTGTCTCTGTTACTTACCTCATGCAGCTCTTCCTGCGTACTTTCACCAGACTCGGCCCAGTGTCCCATCTCTCTCTGTCTCTGTCTCTGTCTCTGTCTCTCTCTCTCTGTCTCGGTCTCTCTCTCTCTCTCTCTGTCTCTGTCTCTCTCTCTGTCTCTGTTACTTACCTCATGCAGCTCTTCCTGTGTACTTTCACCAGACTCGGCCCAGTGTCCCATCTCAAGCTGCATGTCCTTGGGGAACATGAATGCCCTGAAACAAAACACAAAATATGTCAGATGTCATACAAACATAACATTGAACAGAAAACAGAATATGTCACATATCATACAAACATGACATGGAACAGAACACAGAATATGTCAGATGTCTACAAACATAAAAGAAATGGAACACATTTCTATATCAGTTAGAATGTAATAAAGAAGTGAAATAATTCTCCTCATAAAATAGAATGTAATAAAGGAATAGAACATTTTTCTTCAAAATATATAATGTAATAAAGGAATGGAACATTTTTCAACAAAAGGAGAATGTGATAAAAAATGGAACATTTTTCTACAAAAGTAGAATGTAGTAAAGAAATGGAACACTACAATAATAGAGTGTAATAAAGACATTTTACATTTTTCTATGAAAAAGGATGTTAATAAAATTATTGAAATATGTATCTTCTAAACTAGAACGTAACAACGAAAAGCACATACCATTCACACGGCACAGTTCTGCTGTTGTGGAACATGACAGTGATGGTACAAGGCTCTGAGCCTAGCGGTGCTGCGGAGAAATTGAAGTCGATGGCGGTCTTGTGTGCCAGACTGTGCTGGACTGTGGTCATGTAGCTAAGAACATCACATGTGTAAGTAAGGCTATTACATGTGTAAGCAGTAAGCATTATATAAAACATACGCTGACTATTCTACAACTGAATGAATTATATTTCTATGTGACAAACTATATTCCTGTGTGATAAATTACATTCCTGTGTGATAAATAATATTCCTGTGTGATAAATTATATTCCTGTGTGATAAATTATATTCCTGTGAATAAATTATATTCCTGTGAATAAATTATATCCATGTGTGATAATTATATTACTCAGTAAAATATTATATTACTGAGTGATAAATTATATCCTGAGTGATACATTATATCAATGAGTGATAAAATCTATCCCTGGGTGATAAATTATATCTTTGAGTGGTAAATTATCCCTGAGTGATAAATTATACTCTTGAGTAATAAAGTCTATCCCTGAGTGATATAGTTCTATCCATGGCTGATACATTTCTATCCCTGGCTGATACAATTCTATCCCTGGCTGATAGAGGTACCATTTGGATTGAAGGACCCTATGCGTATCCGCCATTGTTGGTAGCGCCAAGATATGCATCATGCATATAATTGGTATGTCCTTTGTGCACCCTAGGATCACTCGCATGGCCACATTCTGGATATGTGCCAACCTTTCAAGCTGAAATTATTAACTGCCGAAAGAGCCAGTAAAGCATCATCTGCTCTACCCCAGTTGCTGCCATCGCCCTCAGTGCATCAAGTCCCTGTGAAGGTCTCACATCCGAGGTTGCGACGCGTTGTCTGTACCAACGCCAGACAACATAACAACACGCAACCCTGAGTGATGTTAAACACTGCAGAGAGAATGCGGCGTCTTCGACGACGCCCGGATAAGCAGCCAGGCACAGCAATTGAGCGAAGCTTAAACGACCGCTGGTCAGCAGTACACCCCGTGAACCTTGCAGGGGTCACACCAGCTGACGTGAGCGTGTAGCGTGTAGAACGCCAGGACTGGCAGACGGGTTTAGGTGTTTGAATGGACAGGTCGCATGGGTATGCGAGGAGTGTTTGAATCTGCATTGAGAGCTAGCCTGTACGACAGTGGGAGACTGGTTCGAACGCTTGAATAGTTTGACTTGTAAGTGAGATGTTTATTGCTTGCATGTATTATTATGTATTGTAGTGATATTGTTCATGCCGTAATGATTGCTATGGATTGTCATTGCGCGATGTTTGTGCGATAATAAATGCAGCGCGTAAATAAAGCTTGTGAATAATACTTTCGGATATTCACTTCGTGTGATTTGATAGTTTGATATTGCTTCACACTTGCCAGAAAACGAGCTACTTATCTTGCTCTACGCAAGACTCTGACAAGTGCGAACGTGGTGGCTTTCGTCCGGGTTTTGAACCAAATGCGAACTTGTAAATTTTTTTGTCCGAGTTTGAAGCGAATGTGAAAATGCCGATAGAAGTGCGCAAGTCATAGATTAAGGTAAAGTAACGATTAAATAGAGTTGATTTAATTAAATTATAAGTGTGAAGATATTATTTGAAGCCAACCGAGGCGTCTTCAGACTTATCGCTAAATTCAACCAATTTTGTACCTAAAATCCAAAATGGCGGCCGTGCCCTTGAATGTCATTGAGTAGGGTTAGTGTGAGCGTGAAAGTTGTTGATTGTGGTAACGACTAACAATAATACTTGACAGCATACAAACCTTTACAGACTTCAGTGACATTACACACACCATACATTTACAAACGTTCTAATTTCGTTTAGTTTAAAAAGTACAGGGTTTTTGTGTCAACTTTACCTGAGTCTGGTGAACTTCAAAAAAATGTTGTGCGTCAACCCGAAAGACGGTCCAGTGTGATTTCGAGCACCACTGAACAGCACATTGCCCAAGGATTACTTGAGTATAAAATTTTTTTTCATTCCTCTTTATACTTTCGTTAGTCTGGCTTTAGACATTAACTGTGCTATAAATATTTGTAACTTACTAACATCATGGAAGTGTTCTTTCATATTTTTGCGAGGGTAGGATTCCCTGATACCATCCTTTCAGATCGGGGTAGCCAGTTTATTTCCTCGGCTACACAAGCCTTTACCAAAATGTTGGGTGTTAAACAATGCTTCAACAGTCCATACCACCCACATTCGACCGGTATAGTGGAAAAGATTAATGGCGATATGAAACATATGCTCTCTAAGGTAACCCAAGAACATCCTGAAGATTGGGATACTTATCTGCCTGCAATTTTGTTTGCATATAGGGAAGTGCCCCATTCCAGCACTGGGTTCTCACCATTCGAAATGTTATATGGTGCACAACCACGCGGCCCATTATCTCTGTATGAATCTATGTTGACTGAAAGTACAACTTTGTCTATACCCATTTCACCATATGAACATGTAACATCATTGCGTGATAGAATTATGAAATCATGTATGTTAGCTAAAGAAGCTCTCCAAAAATCAGGAGCTATTTACCGACAATATGCTAACAGAGGAAATAGAACTATTACACTGACGCCAGGACAGGACGTTCTTCTTCTTTTGCCAAGTGATAGACATCTCCTAACTGACTCATGGCAAGGACCGTTCAAAGTACTACGACAAATTTCGACGGTAGATTACGAGATTGCAGTTAGGGACAAACATAAAATTTTCCATATTAACATGCTCAAACCATATCACCACAGGCAAGACGAACAAGTAGAGACTGCAGCAAGCACCTCCATAGTGGACCAGACGGACGACAACGACACTGACGAGATACCGACACCAGTTCTTGACACGACGACCAACTTACAGGACATTAAGGTAAATCCTAAACTGACGCAGACACAGACTGACAGTTGCAGACAACTGATACAAGAATACAGGACGATCTTTTCTGACAGCCCAGGACAGACAGATTTAGTGCAACACCAAATCATCTTGACATCTGACGTTCCTATTAAGTGTAGACCATATTCCATCCCTATACACTATAAAGAAAAACTTCATCAAGAAATCATTGATTTAGAAGCAAATCATATCATTCGACGTTCACAATCTCATTTCTGTTCACCAATAGTTTTAGTACGCAAAAAGGACAACACTATTAGACTTTGTGTGGACTATCGTAAACTCAACAGCATTACACAGTTGGATTTAGAACCAATGAGCAACTGTGAAGACATCTTGACTGAACTATCTGACTCACGTTATTTTACTAAACTTGACATGACAAAAGGCTACTGGCAGATAGCTGTACATCCTGATAGTATACATCTGACTGCATTTGCCACACCGTGGGGTTTATACGAATGGTGTAAACTACCTTTCGGATTAGTCAATGCACCAGCTACCTTCGTCAGAATGACAAGAATTCTTTTGACAGACATTGCTAACATCATTTGGTACATGGACGACATTTGCATACACACAAAGGACATGACAGAGCACATAACAGCACTACAGCAGACATTTGACAGGATTAGACATCATGGACTGACTGTAAAACCTTCCAAAGTTGATATAGCCTTTCAGGAAATTTCATTTTTGGGCTATAAGATCTCAAATGGCTTTATATCAACTGACGATAACATCATGTCCAGAATTTTGAAATTGTCGCTTCCGACAACTAAGAAACAGTTGCGAAGTGTGTTAGGTCTTTTAAACTATTATAGACAGTTTATTCCTCATTTTGCTGAATTGACCAAATGTTTCACTGATCTACTAACAAATAAACACCCCAATGTGATTGTAAACAGTGAATGTTTAAGGCCAGCATTTAATAAGATTCTTTCATATTTTTCTAAATCACCTATTCTGAAATTGCCAAATTTGAATATTACTTTTAGATTAAGATGTGATGCGAGCTCCGTAGCCATTGGAGGTGTGCTTCTCCAAGAACACGACCAAATCTTGTACCCAGTATACTACGTCTCTCGAAAACTGAACACCAGCGAACGAAATTACAGTACACCGGAACTCGAGGCTCTTGCCATGGTATTTTCGGTACGTAAACTTTCTAGATTTTTGTTAGGCAAACATTTCATTATTGAAACAGATAATAGTCCGCTGACAATTGTTACCAGAGGAACGCCAAGTAACAGCAAGGTGGCAAGATGGTCCCTTCTTCTGCAGGACTATAGCTATGAGATTAACCATATAAAGGGTTCACAAAACTGTCTTGCAGATCTCTTGTCGAGATGTCCATACGACGAACCTAATACCCAGTCAACACCAGAGCACAGTGCAGAGGGTGTATAAAACTGCAACGTAGATAGTGCTCAGTACCACAGCCAATTGTGACAATGTGTCAGTAACGCTGTGTACACCAATGTGATGGGGTAGATTATATCTCCCAATGTATATAACTTATGTACATATTGCGATTCTTATTATTATCATGCGAATGAATGCGTGTATAATTGTGAGATATGTGAAAGAATGGAATCAGTATTATGTAAACTAATGTGTTGTATAACTGTGAGATATGAGAAAGAATGTAATTATTATTGTAAATACATAAATATTGTAACAACCAGACACTACAGAGAAGTGTCACTGGACAACACTACAGGATCCAGGAATTTACCAAGCCACTACAACGTGAGGTAATCCTGAAGGTATCCAGACCGAGGTGTCCAAGACGTTTTAACAAGGTACGAAAGATGACTGCGACAGTACAATCCGAGCAGAAGGCGGAAGAGACGATCCAACAGCTGATAGTAACAACTACTACTCCGTTTATATAATATCCATCCAGAACGGACCAACGTTGTATGAATGACACCACAACACATGTAATAGTACAGCTGTATACTTCCAATATTTTTTGCATATTAAGTTAAAAGTTATCAGACTACGCTAAAAAGTCTATAAATGTATGACAATTGTATTAAAATGTGATTTAAAATATTTCCATATACGGAATTGTATATGTCGATTTTTATAAGATGTAATCTCAGCATCGTAACTTGATTGCTTCTTTACAAACGTGACTTTTTGTGCACATTTGTCAATAAGGATCAAATTATGACACTAAGAAATAAATTTGCAGTGGTAATTTATGTCTTGTAAACGACGATAAATTATTGTTCCTAAATTTTTTGTATAATAACCAGGGGACATTACTCTAAATTGTTGGTGATATGTAAATATGTATTGTAACCATTAACATGTGTGCTTGATAAATAACATGTCAATGTAACGTCGTTTAGATATGGACAGTATATTGCCAAAACTGTTGACCTTCATTAGAAACTCTAAACAGAGGTCTGATGATGGAGCTATCTCAGAGGGAGATGCTCACGGCTTGACCTGATTATTTTAGTATTTTTGTTCTTGGTTGTGAGGTAGGGGCCAGTTTAGCCGATACCTACCGGACTAGCTGTGTCACAGCGAGGTAATGCCCATGAAATAGATTGTACTTGACTGTTGTACTTCATAGTGCAACATAATTGGTGTATACATATTGTTTACTATTCACCTGTATATATTTATAATAACTTGTTAAGGTATAATGTTCGACTTTGACATGTTTAATAACACCTATATATATTGTACATGAAAGGAAATCCTTTCATGAAAAAGGGGTGTGGAGAGTGTCAAGGTCTCACATCCGAGGTTGCGACGCGTTGTCTGTACCAACGCCAGACAACATAACAACACGCAACCCTGAGTGATGTTAAACACTGCAGAGAGAACGCGGCGTCTTCGACGACGCCCGGATAAGCAGCCAAGCACAGCAATTGAGCGAAGCTTAAACGACCGCTGGTCAGCAGTACACCCCGTGAACCTTGCAGGGGTCACACCAGCTGACGTGAGCGTGTAGCGTGTAGAACGCCAGGACTGGCAGACGGGTTTAGGTGTTTGAATGGACAGGTCGCATGGGTATGCGAGGAGTGTTTGAATCTGCATTGAGAGCTAGTCTGTACGACAGTGGGAGACTGGTTCGAACGCCTGAATAGTTTGACTTGTAAGTGAGATGTTTATTGCTTGCATGTATTATTATGTATTGTAGTGATATTGTTCATGCCGTAATGATTGCTATGGATTGTCATTGCGCGATGTTTGTGCGATAATAAATGCAGCGCGTAAATAAAGCTTGTGAATAATACTTTCGGATATTCACTTCGTGTGATTTGATAGTTTGATATTGCTTCACACTTGCCAGAAAACGAGCTACTTATCTTGCTCTACGCAAGACTCTGACAGTCCCTTACCAGCCTTCACTACCAAAGCCTCCACATTATCCTGTCAAGACATACACCTATCAAAGGTGGACTATAACTGATATCACACATATCTACCTTGCCTGAGTTATTGTTCTGTGGATAAGTTCGAAGCTGGAAGGGTCCGAGTCCAAGAAGGCATTGAAGCTGATGGATGGGAAGTTAGCAGAAAAAACATGAGACATCCATGTCAACAGACAATTCAACAGATATTTCAACAGACATTTCAACAGATATTCAACAAACCAAGTGAAATTAAGAAAATCACACATCTGAAATGTTGTTATCTGCATAATTTAGAACATAGGCCTAGCACAAAATAGCAGCCAAACAAAATATTAGATTAATATGAAATGTTTGTCCCAATGAGAACAATTGTGACTAACATACATTTATGCAGCCAATGAGAATAACTGTAACTAATAGACATATAAACAAAATAACTAATAGACAAATAACAAAAATTTATGCAACCAATGAGAACAGTTGTGACTAACAGACATTTATGCAACCAATGAGAAGAAATGTTACTAACCAAAATGTATGCAACCAATTAGAACTGTGACTAACAAATATGTACACAACTAATGAGAAAATGTTTGACTAATAGAGATTTCTACAACCAATGAGAACATCTCATCCTGTATAGAATGATTTCCAGAAGAGGGCTTGTGAAATTTAGATTTCTTACAAATACGAGCTTATCGTGAGGGTGTCTTGCCTCCGGTATTTCATTATGTCACACAGGTCACATGACAGATGTATTTCTTCTTCTTCTTCATTCATCCGGAGTTTTTTTTGTGGATGTGATTGCGTTGTGCCTGTTTACAGCAGAGCTGCGTTCTTGCGCCGTTAGGCCGACACATCCGACTTCTGCGGGCATTTGTTGACCGGGTTAACCTTCCCGGGGACAGATGTATTTTAACATGCATACTCGGCCTCCACAAAATCTTTCAGCGCATGTATTAAGTCACCTCAAAACCAGCTGGACATTTGTGTGTGTGTGTGTACATGTGTATATGTGCACACATGCATGTTAGTGTGTGTGTGTGTATACACACATTCATGCACACATGAACGAATGCACACATGTACATATGCCACGTGTGCATGCACCCACCAACCCACACACACACACACACATGCACGCACGTGCACACACAAACACAAACATATTTTGTACATGTTTATACATTATTTAGTGGGCATGCATGTGCGCATGTGTGCGTGCATACATGTGTGTGCATGTGTGCACATGTGCACGCATGCTATCTGTACACAATAATGTACACAAATAATTAGATCAACTCTAACTAATACACATGTACTCAAACATGTACACAAACATGTAGACAAACGCACTTATTGAGTGAGAAGAGTTCCCACAAGGACTTCTTGCTGATGCCAATGGCACTGCCGCCACCATGGATGTCTACAACTGTCATGGATGGATACACTCCGCTGGCCAGAAGGTGAATCAGGTGTTGGGGTTCCAGAACTGCAGGATGTGTCGCTTTGTCTGCAAGAGATAACACTTGAATAGAAGCAGGATATGTCGCTTTGTCTGCAAGAGATAACACTTGAATAGATGCAAGGATGTGTCGCTTTGTCTCCAAGAGATAACACTTGAATAGAAGCAGGATATGTCACTTTGTATGCAAGAGATAACACTTGAATAGATGCAGGATGTGTCGCTTTGTCTGCAAGAGATAACACTTGAATAGAAGCAGGATATGTCACTTTGTCTGCAAGAGATAACACTTGAATAGATGCAAGGATGTGTCGCTTTGTCTCCAAGAGATAACACTAATAAATGCAGGGTGTGTCGCTTTGTCTGCAAGAGATAACACTAGAATAGATGCAGGATGTGTCACTTTGTCTGCAAGAGATAACACTAGAATAGATGCAGGATGTGTCGCTTTGTCTGCAAGAGATAACACTTGAATAGATGCAGGGTGTGTCACTTTGTCTGGAAGAGGTAACACTTGAATAGATGCAGGATGTTTCACTTTGTCTGCAAGAGATAATACTTGAATACTCCCCCGATGTGTCTCCACCTTGCCGTGGTGGGGGAGCTTGCGTGTCCCATCGACCCCATGTGCTTGCCAATGGATGAAAACTACATATCGGTCAGCTTATCGGATAGGGGCCAGACTAAGAGAGACACAACCTGCTGCTCTGCAGGTAGACTGAGGATAGCAGTCAAATGTTTAAATCTGGCGCACAAAGGCAGAATTTCTTGGTCCGGACAATACTCTAAGGCTCTCTGTCGAGGGTTTAGGCTGAACGCTTCTAAACCTCAAACCCTCGGATGTGAGAGCCGGGCCGATACCCACCTACCGAAAAATACAGGTGAGATACTGAGCACGCTACATGCCCAGTTCTGATACTTGTTCGAGGGCTCTCAGCTGGGGGATATGAGGGATTCCCGGATGAGAGGGCCTGGCTATTTCTCATTCACTGCTGCCCGGAGGTAAGGTGCTGAGCCGGCAGCACATGTAGCCTACCTCGTGAGCGAGTACAAAAAGGTAGAAGAAGAGCCCAAGTCAAAATGGTTACGAAAACTGTTTGTATCTCGTAGAGAGTCTAGACAAAGGTGGAAAAACGTCCCAATAACACGAAATGGAACGCATGGCTAGCGAATCCATTGAGTGGTCCGAAGTCAAAAGCAAAATCTTACTGAGTGGATGTCGCCCGCAGTCTGACCGTTCCTGGTGTGTGCTTGAGCGACCAGTGGCAAGCGAGATGCCCAACACATGGAAGTGAGGAACTAAAGCAGCCATGAGCAGGACGTGGCAATTCCTCAGGTGAACCCAGTCTCAGAGCAATATGTGCCGGCTCTGCAATTATGGAAGCCTCCTTGGATAGTGAGGGAATGCTCATGGTCTGCCCCTGCCTTCCCTTGAGGGTTGACCATGATGTCACTGACCATTCTATCTTGACCAGCTGAGATATGGGCGACACCACAACAATAAGTCTAACGTGCCCGAGGAAAGCTAACCTCATTAAAAAATGCCCGCCGAAGCTGGAAGTGCCGTCCTATGGGTGGCAAACTAAAAACTGGCACTACACATTTACGTCCGAGTGAAATGTCTCGTCTGAATGTCCCTCATGCTAGGAACAGCTCCGACTACCTAGTTTCCGAATGCCGCTCTTGTTCAGAACAGCTCTGACTAGGTAGTTTTCCGAATGTCCGTCGTGCCTGGAACAGCTCTGTCTTCAACTGTTCCAACTTGACCAGCTGGGTTGTGGACAGTACCACAAAAATGAGAGTCTCCCAAGAATGCTAACCTGATCAAAAATGCACGCAAAAGTTGGATGTGTTGACCTAAGGGATTTCGACTCAAGGGTGCCTAACGCACACCGCAATCACATCTGAAAAAACACTCCGGATGAATGCAAAGAAGAAGAAGATACTTGAATAGATGCAGGATGTGTTGCTTTGTCTGCAAGAGATAATACTTGAATAGATGCAGGATGTGTCACTTTGTCTGCAAGAGATAACACTAGAATAGATGCAGGGTGTGTCGCTTTGTCTGCAAGAGATAATACTTGAATAGATGTAGGATGTGTCGCTTTGTCTGCAAGAGATAACAGTAGAATAGATGCAGAGTGTGTCGCTTTGTCTGCAAGAGATAACGCTAGAATAGATGCAGGATGTTTCACTTTGTCTGGAAGAGGTAACACTTGAATAGATGCAGGATGTGTCACTTTGTCTGCAAGAGGTAACACTAGAATATATGCAGGGTGTGTCGCTCTGTCTGCAAGAGGTAACACTTGAATAGATGCAGGATGTTTCACTTTGTCTGCAAGAGATAATACTAGAATATATGCAGGGTGTTTCGCTTTGTCTGCAAGAGGTAACACTTGAATAGATGCAGGATGTTTCACTTTGTCTGCAAGAGATAATACTTCAATAGATGCAGGATGTGTCGCTTTGTCTGCAAGAGATAACACTAGAATATATGCAGGGTCTGAGAGATAAGAATTTCTTAAATTGAAGATGCAGTAGTTTCTAACTGATGGTGATGATTACAATAATGATGATGATGGTGGTGGTGGTAGTTGTGGTGATGATGATAATGATGAAGATGGTGGTGATGATGATGATGATGACGATGATGATGGTGGTGTGTGGTGGTGGTGGTGGCGGCGGCGGTGGTGGTGGTGGTGGTGGTGGTGGTGGTGGTGGTGGTGGTGGTGGTGGTGGTGGTGGTGATGATAACTTTGATGATGATCACGATAGTGATGTTGTTGGTGGTAATAATGATGATGATGACAAACAATGGGGTAGACCTGCTGCAGTAACAAGCTGGTAGCTGACAGCAAACTTGTACTGCACTCGCTTGCTTGGTCGGATGGTAGCTAGGATAGAGTGCCTGCCCCTGGCCGGGACTTCGGCTGTCATCGGGTTAAACTCCACACCTGTTGACACCAGAGATTCCAGACTGCTAAAACTGCCACAGTTCTCTCAACAGTTTTTAAGGACAGATTTAATTATTTAAAACATGAGTATTCAGATTGTTTTTAATGGTTAAACATGTTTAACTCATCATTTTTATGTTGTTAGATGTTGCAGATGTTGTCAGGTCGTCAGTGTAACCAAGTGCTGTTATCATCTGAGATGAAACAGCCGTAAGATTGCATATTTGCAGTAAACAAGTCACAAACAGACGACGACAGAATAAGTAATAGAGGTTTCCTGACACTGATTACAAAAAATTAGGAGCCTTATGGTAGCAACTATTGACAGGGTGTAATTAAAAACATAGAAAACTATTGAAACAACACGGGATACTAATGGTCAGTGAAGATAAACAAATAATTCAGGGGTCACAAACGATTGTGTGAATGGAGATTAGTGGACCACCCTCGACGTTAGCTTTAGTGAAATAAGGAATTCCTTTTCCAGTCTTTGGACACAAAGAAATTCAGTAAATAGGCATAAGTGTCAGCGTTAATATTAGTTTCAACTTTCATGGAAACATATAAGTGTTACTTATGTGACTGCTAGATAGCCAGCGGCATTCAGCCGATTATTTATTCACAGTGTTAGTTCTCTCAATGGCCAGAGGAAGATGGTGGTGTACAGCGGATTGTTTGTTCACAGTGTTAGTTCATATGTTGGCCAGAGGAAGGCAGTGGTGTACAGCCTATTGTTGTTCACAATGTAAATTCGCTCGATGGCCAGAGCAAGGTGGTGGTGTACAGCCGATTGTTTGTTCACAGTGTTAGTTCATTTGATGGCCAGAGGAAGGCAGTGTGTACGGCCAATTGTTTGTTCACAGTGTTAGTTCATTTGATGGCCAGAGGAAGGCAGTGGTGTACGGCTAATCGTTTGTTCAGTGTTAGTTCTCTCAATGGCCAGAGCAAGGCAGTGGTGTACGGCTGATCATTAGTTTACAGTGTTAGTTCTCTCAATGGCCAGAGCAAGGCGGTAGTGTACGGCCACGGTCAATTGTTTGTTCAATGGCCAGAGCAAGGCAGTGGTGTACGGCTGATCATTAGTTTACAGTGTTAGTTCTCTCAATGGCCAGAGCAAGGCGGTAGTGTACGGCCACGGTCAATTGTTTGTTCACAGTGTTAGTTTGTTCGATGGCCAGAGCAAGGCAGTGGTGTACGGCTGATCATTAGTTTACAGTGTTAGTTCACTCAATGGCCAGAGGAAGGCAGTTGTGTACGGCCAATTGTTTGTTCACAGTGTTAGTTCTCTCAATGGCCAGAGCAAGGCAGTTGTGTACGGCTGATCATTAGTTTACAGTGTTAGTTCTCTCAATGGCCAGAGGGAGGTGGTGAGGCATTCAGTAAGTATGCCAGTGGCAGTGGTTTAGCATTTTCCCTTAGTTTAAGCCGTGGTTAGCCTTCTCCGTCAAATAATGGCCTGTCAATCTAACAGTAAGTAGATATAGGTTCTTGGGTTTTTCTGGGTGTATATGCCACTTCTAGCGGCATGTCTATATATCTATTGATACTACCACAGGCTACACATTCACCTGGTTTCTCTGTCCTGCCCTCCGAAAGGTGTGGCTTGTTGGTCATGATTATCTATGATCAGACGGTAGTGCAGACTGCAGTTGCTGTTGTTGAAGATGTTGATGGGGCACGAGGCAGAACTCCCAACCAAGATGTCACCAAAATCCATGCAGCTCTGATCCGACTACAGGAAGAAATAATACCAGATCAGCAGATTTACAGAAATATTGAAATATTTGAGAAATATTCAGGTATTTCATATTTATTTCAGTATATCAGATATAGTCAAGTATTCCAGAAATATATGTGTATTGCATAAATGTTCATGACCTAGAGAAATATACTGATAGACCAGTGATATAGTAAGTTAGAAGGCATGATAGTGACAGACAGTAAGTTAAATGACATGACAGTGACATAGTAAGTTAGATGACAGAGACAGATAGTAAGTTATATGACATGACAGTGACAGACAGTAAGTTAGATGACATGACAGTGACAGAAGTAAGTTAGATGACAGTGACAGATAGTAAGTTAGATGACATGACAGTGACAGACAGTAAGTTAGATGACATGACAGTGACAGAAGTAAGTTAGATGACAGTGACAGATAGTAAGTTAGATGACATGACAG
Organism: Cepaea nemoralis; assembly: GCA_014155875.1. Lineage (NCBI taxonomy): Eukaryota > Metazoa > Mollusca > Gastropoda > Stylommatophora > Helicidae > Cepaea > Cepaea nemoralis. The sequence continues at coordinate 943,382 of JACEFZ010019047.1, read as the reverse complement.
TGACAGACAGTAAGTTAGATGACATGACAGTGACAGAAGTAAGTTAGATGACAGTGACAGATAGTAAATTAGATGACATGACAGTGACAGACAGTAAGTTAGATGACATGACAGTGACAGACAGTAAGTTAGATGACATGACAGTGACAGACAGTAAGTTAGATGACATGACAGTGACAGAAGTAGGTTAGATGACATGACAGTGACATAGTAGGTTAGATGACAGAGACAGATAGTAAGTTATATGACATGACAGTTACATAGTAAGTTAGAAGACATGCTGGTGACAGACAATAAGTTAGATGACATGACAGAGACAGACAGTAAGACAGAGGACATGACAGTGACAGACAGTAAGTTAGATGACATGACAGTGACAGACAATAAGTTAGAGGACATGACAGTGACATACAGTAAGTTAGATGACATGACAGTGACAGACAGTAAGTTAGAGGACATGACAGTGACAGACAGTAAGTTAGATGACAGTGACAGACAGTAAGTTGGATAACATGACAGTGACAGATAGTAAGTTAGATGACATGACAGAAAGAGACAGTAAATTAGATGACATGACAGTGACAGACAGTAAATTAGATGACATGACAGTGACAGACCATATGTTGAATGGCATGACAGTGATAGACAGTAAGTTAGATGAACTAATGGATGACATGACAACAGATATTGAGGTTATAAACAAGATACGAATTGTAAAATTAAACGACATAAGAATGACATGAAGTTGTGTAAGATGACATGACAATGACATGAAGTTGTGTGAGATGACATGACAGTGACTGGAAGTTGTGTGAGATGACATGACAGTGATATGGAGTTATGTGAGATGACATGACAGTGATATGGATTTATGTGAGATGACATGAAAGTGATATGGAGTTATGTGAGATGACATGACAGTGACATGGAGTTATGTGAGATGACATGAGAGTGATATGGAGTTATGTGAGATGACATGACAGTGACATGGAGTTGTGTGAGATGACATGACAGTGACTGGAAGTTGTGTGAGATGACTTGACAGTGACATGAAGTTGTGTGAGATGACATGACAGTGACATGAAGTTGTGTGAGATGACATGACAGTCACATGAAGTTGTGTAAAATGACATGACAAACACATGAAGTTGTGTAGGATGACATGACAGTGACATGGAGTTGTGTGCAATGACATGACAGTGACATTAAGCTGTGTGAGATGACATAATGGTGACATGAAGTTGTGTGAGACGACATGACAGTTACATGAAGTTGTGTGAGATGACATGACAGTGACATTAAGCTGTGTGAGATGACATAATAATGACATGAAGTTGTGTGAGATGACATGACAGTGACATTAAGCTGTGTGAGATGACATAATAATGACATGAAGTTGTGTGAGATGACATGACAGTGACATGAAGTTGTGTGAGATGACATGACAGTGACAGAAACAACAGCAAGGATGGATAATATCTGAGCTGATATCAAACCTGCAGATCACCATAGGATCCCTCACCAATAATGTGAACAGTGAATGCTCGTTTCTTGCCGCCAGATGACAGGACACTGAGACCTTGACCCCAGGCTAGAAGCGTTGCCTTTATGACATACTTTTTCTGTTCAGCTGGGGTAAATGTCCATACTTGGCTCTGTGAGAATGGGACAGATCAGGTGGTACTCCTAGAACAACATTCTGTTGTTTGTATCTGAACTCTAAGAAATGATAGTTTGACTTGTGTGTCTATGTGAGAAGGGCAGCCATGTGTAGTGTGCATTTGAAGGCCCTTGTTGTTTTCACTCAATGTCTCCTATCTGTGAGAATGTTATCAGAGGGAATGTTACCTAAGGGAATGTTACCTGATTACCTGAGATAGTGTTACCTGAGGCAATGTTGACTAAGGGAATGCTACATGAGACAATTTTACATGAGAGAATGTTACCTAAACAATCAATCAATCAATCATGTGCCATGCCGGAAAGCGTGGGCAGTCAATACTCGCCTAAACAATAGGGTAATGAATATGTACTGGATCATGCTACATGGAGAATATCCTGAGTTGAGACATGCTACATGGGGAATATCATGAGTTGAGGTATGCTACATGAAGAATATCCTGAGTTGAGACATGCTACATGGGGAATATCATGAGTTGAGGTATGCTACATGAAGAATATACTGAGTTGAGGTATGCTACATGAAGAATATCCTGAGTTGAGGTATGCTACATGAAGAATATCCTGAGTTGAGACATGCTGCATGGGGAATATCCTGAGTTGAGACATGCTACATGAAGAATATCCTGAGTTGAGACATGCTACATGGGGAATATCATGAGTTGAGGTATGCTACATGAAGAATATCCTGAGTTGAGACATGCTACATGGGGAATATCATGAGTTGAGGTATGCTACATGAAGAATATCCTGAGTTGAGGTATGCTACATGAAGAATATCCTGAGTTGAGGTATGCTACATGGGGAATATCCTGAGTTGAGGTATGCTATATGGGGAATATCCTGAGTTGAGACATGCTACATGGGGAATATCCTGAGTTGAGGTATGCTACATGGGGAATATCATGAGTTGAGACATGCTACATGGGGAATATCATGAGTTGAGACATGCTACATGGGGAATATCCTGAGTTGAGACATGCTACATGGGGAATATCCTGAGTTGAGACATGCTACATGAAGAATATCCTGAGTTGAGACATGCTACATGGGGAATATCCTGAGTTGAGGCATGCTACATGGAGAATATCATGAGTTGAGGTATGCTACATGGGGAATATCATGAGTTGATGTATGCTACACGGGGAATATCCTGAGTTGAGGTGTGCTACACGGGGAATATCCTGAGTTGAGACATGCTACATGGGGAATATCATGAGTTGAGACATGCTACATGGGGAATATCATGAGTTGAGGTATGCTACACGGGAAATATCCTGAGTTGAGACATGCTACATGGGGAATATTCTGAGTTGAGACATGCTACATGGGGAATATCATGAGTTGAGACATGCTACATGGGGAATATCATGAGTTGAGACATGCTACATGGGGAATATCCTGAGTTGAGACATGCTACATGGGGAATATCCTGAGTTGAGGCATGCTACATGGAGAATATCATGAGTTGAGGTATGCTACATGGGGAATATCATGAGTTGATGTATGCTACACGGGGAATATCCTGAGTTGAGGTGTGCTACACGGGGAATATCCTGAGTTGAGACATGCTACATGGGGAATATCATGAGTTGAGACATGCTACATGGGGAATATCATGAGTTGAGGTATGCTACACTGGGAATATCCTGAGTTGAGACATGCTACATGGGGAATATCATGAGTTGAGACATGCTACATGGGGAATATCATGAGTTGAGACATGCTACATGGGGAATATCATGAGTTGAGGTAATGCTACATGGGGAATATCATGAGTTGAGGTATGCTACACGGGGAATATCATGAGTTGAGGTACATGCTACACGGGGAATATCCTGAGTTGAGGACATGCTACATGGGGAATATCATGAGTTGAGGACATGCTACACTGGGGAATATCATGAGTTGAGACATGCTACATGGGGAATATCATGAGTTGAGGTAATGCTACATGGGGAATATCATGAGTTGAAGACATGCTACATGGGGAATATCATGAGTTGAGGTATGCTACATGGGGAATATCATGAGTTGAGGTATGCTACATGGGGAATATCATGAGTTGAGACATGCTACATGGGGAATATCATGAGTGAGGTATGCTACATGGGGAATATCATGAGTTGAGACATGCTACATGGGGAATATCATGAGTTGAGGTATGCTACATGGGGAATATCATGAGTTGAGACATGCTACATGGGGAATATCATGAGTTGAGACATGCTACATGGGGAATATCATGAGTTGAGACATGCTACATGGGGAATATCATGAGTTGAGGTATGCTACATGGGGAATATCATGAGTTGAGACATGCTACATGAAGAATATCCTGAGTTGAGACATGCTACATGGGGAATATCCTGAGTTGAGGCATGCTACATGGAGAATATCATGAGTTGAGGTATGCTACATGGGGAATATCATGAGTTGATGTATGCTACACGGGGAATATCCTGAGTTGAGGTATGCTACACGGGGAATATCCTGAGTTGAGACATGCTACATGGGGAATATCATGAGTTGAGACATGCTACATGGGGAATATCATGAGTTGAGGTATGCTACACGGGAAATATCCTGAGTTGAGACATGCTACATGGGGAATATCCTGAGTTGAGACATGCTACATGGGGAATATCATGAGTTGAGACATGCTACATGGGGAATATCATGAGTTGAGGTATGCTACATGGGGAATATCATGAGTTGAGGTATGCTACACGGGGAATATCCTGAGTTGAGGTATGCTACACGGGGAATATCCTGAGTTGAGACATGCTACATGGGGAATATCCTGAGTTGAGACATGCTACACGGGGAATATCATGAGTTGAGACATGCTACATGGGGAATATCATGAGTTGAGGAATGCTGCACGGGGAATATCATGAGTTGAAACATGCTACATGGGGAATATCATGAGTTGAGGTATGCTACATGGGGAATATCATGAGTTGAGGTATGCTACATGGGGAATATCATGAGTTGAGACATGCTACATGGGGAATATCATGAGTTGAGGTATGCTACATGGGGAATATCATGAGTTGAGACATGCTACATGGGGAATATCATGAGTTGAGGTATGCTACATGGGGAATATCATGAGTTGAGACATGCTACATGGGGAATATCATGAGTTGAGACATGCTACATGGGGAATATCATGAGTTGAGACATGCTACATGGGGAATATCATGAGTTGAGGTATGCTACATGGGGAATATCATGAGTTGAGGTATGCTACATGGGGAATATCATGAGTTGAGGTATGCTACATGGGGAATATCATGAGTTGAGACATGCTACATGGGGAATATCATTAGTTGAGGTATGCTACATGGGGAATATCATGAGTTGAGGTATTCTACATGGGGAATATCATAAGTTGAGACATACTACATGGGGAATATCATGAGTTGAGATATGCAACATGGGGAATATCATGAGTTGAGACATGCAACATGGGGAATATCATGAGTTGAGGTATGCTACATGGGGAATATCATGAGTTGAGGTATTCTACATGGAGAATATCATAAGTTGAGACATACTACATGGGGAATATCATGAGTTGAGATATGCAACATGGGGAATATCATGAGTTGAGACATGCAACATGGGGAATATCATGAGTTGAGACATTCTACATGGGGAATATCATGAGTTGAGATATGCAACATGAGGGAATATCATGAGTTGAGGCATGCTACATGGGGAATATCAAGAGCTGAGGTATGCCACATGGGGAATATCATGAGCTGAGACATGTATGATATCCAGGCACTGGACAGTTGCACAAGTATTGCTCCCCAATAATAGTGATGATTGCCAATGACTTGGTTTGCCTTATTACACCCATTTAAACTCATTTAGCTACACACTGCTTTCTGTAAACCCACTCGGTTACACAAAGCATACACTTAAACCCACTCATTTACATTGTGCACCCACTGAAACCCACTCAGTTATATAGTGCAGTCACTCAGTTTTATTGTGCACCCACTAAAACCCACTCAGTTATATTGTACACCCATCAAAACCTACTAATTTACATTTTACACCCACTAAAACCCACTGTTACATTGTGCACCCACTAAACCCCACTCAGCTATATTGTGCACCCACTAAACCCCACTCAGCTATATTGTGCACCCACTAAAACCCACTCATTTACATTTTTCACCCATTAAAACCCACTGTTATTATGCAACCACTAAAACCCACTGAGTTATGTTGTGCAGACTAAAACCATTCAGTTATATTGTGCATTTACTAAAACCAACTCATTTACATTTTTTATCTCCTGTAACCCACTCATTTACATTTTGCATCAACTAAAACCCACTCAGTTATATTGTGCACTTACCAAAACCCACTAAACTATGTTATCATATCATGTGCCATGCCAATAAGTGTGGGCGGTCATGTTTCGCCATCTCACACGATTACCAGAGTCATGGATCAGCTCAGTGTTTTTGTCTTGACCATACGGTGTGGGCAAGCCATCCAGGTATTTACTTCTCTGCCTTCCCCTTGTTCTTTTCCTCTCAATCTTGCCATTTCATCAAGTTCTCCAATTTATGTCTTTTCATAATGTGACCAAACAATTTTGACTGTCTGCGTCTAATTTCTCTAATCAGTTTGCTGTTTTCATTTGTTTCTTGTGGTACTTGCTCATTGGTTTTTCTGTCTGTCCATGGTATTCTTGACATTTTCCTCAGAAACCACATTTCCACATCCATTAGATGCTTTCAGCTTGTCTGCTCATTGTCCACATTTCACATCCATACAAAAGCACATGTTCTATGTAGCACTTCAACATTCTTTTTCTCATTGCAAATGACATCTTTTTATTGGTCAGTATTTTGTCCATCTTGCAAAAGGCTGCATTCGCCATGACGATTCTTGTTCTAATCTCTTCAAGGCATCTCTCATCAGATGTTATGACTGTTCCGAGATAATTGTACCAATTCACTTATTTAAGAATATTCCCATTTATGAGGGCAGACAACAAAATCATATTACTAATCTGAGTTCAACCTGCAGCAGATACAATATGAGTATAAACACAGCCAAACCGAAGTAATGCAAGTTAGCAGATCGCCAGGCCCACTAAGTATACAGATAAATAACACACCTCTGAAACGAGTTAAAGAATTCAAATACCTTGGAAGTATGATCACAGAAGATGACAGATTGGACAGAGAAATTGAAATCAGATGTCAAAAAGCTAGTGCACTTACATATCAACTATCACCCTTACTGAAACATCCAAACATACCCATGTCCGCAAAATGACAGATAATAAACAGCATATTCACACCAACCCTATGCTACCAATCTCAAACCTGGACTTTATCCAAACTACACCTTCGAAATGAGATGCCTGAGGAGAGCTTCCAACTTAACAATCCGAGACCGAGTAAGAAATGCTACTATCAGACAGACTGTGGGATCAACACCTTGTGCCACATTTATTGAAAGACAGAAGATCAAGTGGTTTGGCCATGTCGTTAGAATGCAACATCAGCAACTACCATCACTGGCCTTACATCAAAGATCATCTGCGACGAGACCACGAGGACGTCCAAGAAGAAAATGGATTGACGACATCAGAGACATTGTACAACCACACGGAATGACACTATTCAGTGCCGTCCACCGGGCGCTGGAACGCAAATTATTCCTCCCCACGACGCTTGATGGCAGAAGTGGAAGATGATGATGATGATGATGAATTGTATATTACATTGTGGTGTTTCCTTATTCCTAGTGATGAGCATAATCTGTGTCTTCTTACAATTTAATTCTAACCCTAGATGTTCACTAAACTATAGATCGTACCCAGTAAAGCCAGATTTACATATGTCAGGATTAAATCTGTCCCGTGTTCACTGATGCACAAACAGACAAACAAGCAAACAAGAGAAAAGGAGGCGTTCACCTCAGCATCTACCATTGTCTATTTCTAAAGTGCTAGCTGTACTCCCAGCATCATCAGAAATGCATAAGATAAAACAATGACACAAGACTCACCACCAACTCGTTCGGGTGCACAACACCAGCGCTGGGCTGCACCACCACAAACTTCTCGTATTCCTTACTCAGTTTCCACTGAAATCTGTGTATGAAAGGTGACAGAAATATTCTACAGAACTACTGGTAACCTCAGCAAAGAAGTGAACAATGAGCATTGTAGCTACAGGAGTACAGTTTACAACTAACTTCAACCTCATTGTACAACATTGTAGCTACAGGAGTACAGTTTACAACTAACTTCTACCCCATAGCACAACATTATAGCTACAGGAGTACAGTTTACAACTAACTTCTACCCCATAGCACAACATTATAGCTACAGGAGTATAGTTTACAACTAACTTCAACCTCATAACACAACATTATAGCTACAGGAGTATAGTTTACAACTAACTTCTACCTCATAGCACAACATTGTAGCTACAGGAGTACAGTTTACAACTAACTTCTACCCCATAGCACAACATTGTAGCTACAGGAGTATAGTTTACAACTAACTTCTACCCATAGCACAACATTGTAGCTACAGGAGTATAGTTTACAACTAACTCCTACCCCATAGCACAACATTGTAGCTACAGGAGTATAGTTTACAACTAACTCCTACCCCATAGCACAACATTGTAGCTACAGGAGTATAGTTTACAACTAACTTCTACCCCATAGCACAACATTGTAGCTACAGGAGTATAGTTTACAACTAACTTCTACCCCATAGCACAACATTGTAGCTACAGGAGTATAGTTTACAACTAACTTCTACCCCATAGCACAACATTGTAGCTACAGGAGTATAGTTTACAACTAACTTCTACCCCATAGCACAACATTGTAGCTACAGGAGTACAGTTTACAACTAACTTCTACCCCATAGCACAACATTGTAGCTATAGGAGTATAGTTTACAACTAACTTCTACCCCATAGCACAACATTGTAGCTACAGGAGTACAGTTTACAACTAACTTCTACCCCATAGCACAACATTGTAGCTACAGGAGTACAGTTTACAACTAACTTCAACCTCATAGCACAACATTATAGCTACAGGAATACAGTTTACAACTAACTCCTACCCCATAGCACAACATTGTAGCTACAGGAGTACAGTTTACAACTAACTTCTACCCCATAACACAACATTGTAGCTACAGGAGTATAAATTACAACTAACTTCTACCCCTGTAGTCCTGTCCGTGGATCATCAGCTGGGTCGTTAACTACTGGGTAACCATTAACTATGACATGCCACGATGGATGCAGTCAAAGTTCTCCACTACTCACTAACTTCAACAATGTGTGACAGTTTCAACAGTACAGTAACAACCACAACAGTACAGTAACAACCACAACAGTACAGTAACATCCACAACAGTACAATTACAATCATAACAGTACAATAACAACCACAACAGTACAGTAACATCCACAACAGTACAGTAACATCCATAACAGTACAGTAACATCCACAACAGTACAGTAACATCCACAGCAGTACAATAACAACCACAACAGTACAGTAACAACCACAACAGTACAGTAACATCGACAACAGTACAATTACAATCACAACAGTACAGTAACAACAATGGTACAATGACAACCACAACAGTACAATGAAAACCACTGCAGTACAATTAAACCACAGCCATACAATTACAATCACAATTGTACATTAACAACAACAGTACAATGATAAGCACAACAGTACTGTGACAACTACAACAGTACAGTAACAACCACAAAAGTACAGTAACAATCACAACAGTACAACAGTCTCGCTTCAGCGACATGTACATTACCTCAGTGGTATCCTTGATATGTTTTTGAAACTGTAGGACCTTGACGACGAGGTCCCGGCACAGGTCGGTTTCACGTACATGTAGCCTTCATTCTCCAGGACTACTTCAGCGTATTCAGCAGAGCCACACAGGTGTACAACCTGGCAAAGCATGCGAAAGGAGAGACCTGTCAATTTAGTTCTCTGAACAATTCACTCCTGCCATGTGGGTGATGTCATCCTGTGATGTGTTGATGGCTATTCATCCTGTGATGTGTTTATGGTTATATGGGTGATTTGATGTATTGGTGATGACATGTGGGTGATGTCATCCTGTGATGTGTTGGTAGTTATATGGGTGATATCATTGTGTGATGTTTGGTAATGGTGTGGGTGATATCTTCCTGCAATTTGTTGGTGGGGATGTGGGTGATATCATCCTGTGATGTGTTGATAGAGATGTGGTGATACCATCCTGCAATGTGTTGGTGGTGACATGTGGGTGATATCATCCTGTGATGTGTTGTGGTGGTATGTGGGGTGATATCATCCTGCAATGTGTTGGTGGTGACATGTGGGTGATATCATCCTGTGATGTGTTGTGGTGGCATGTGGGTGATATCATCCTGTAATGTGTTGTGGTGGCATGTGGGTGATATCATCCTGTGATGTGTTAGTGATGATATGTGGGTGATATCATCCTGTGTAGGTGGTGACATGGGTGATATCATCATATGATGTGTTGGTGGTGACATGTCAGTGATGTCATCCTGTGATGTGTTGGTAGTGATGTGGGTGATATCATCCTACAATGTGTTTGTAGTGATGTGGGTGATATCATCCTGCAATTTGTTGGTGGTGATGTGAGTGATATCATCCTGTGATGTGTTGGTGGGGATGTGAGTGATATCATCATGTGATGTGTTGGTGGTGATGTGAGTGATATCATCCTGTGATGTGTTGGTGGTGATGTGAGTGATATCATCCTGTGATGTGTTGGTAGTGATGTGGGTGATACCATCATGTGATGTTATGCACAAAAATGTGCTGTAGTAGTGTTTGTGACATGTGGGTAATATCATCCTGTGATGTTATGTTAACAACGATTTATTATGGTGGTGGGTCTTACAGTATATAACTCTGTTAGGCCCCATCAGGTACAAAACTGCTACAAAATAATGATTCTATTGGCAAGCAGATCATGACATCCTTAGCTGATAGTGTCAATAGATCCTGCAGTAACTGACCTCCACAGTTCCTGACCTCCACAGTTCCTGACCTCCACAGTTCTTGACCTCCACAGTTCCTGACCTCTACAGTTCCTAACCTCTACAGTTCCTGACCTCTACAGTTGCTGACCTCCACAGTTCCTGACCTCTATAGTTCCTAACCTATACAGTTCCTGACCTCTACAGTTCCTGACCTCCACAGTTCCTGACCTCTAAAGTTCATGACCTCTATGGTTCTTGACTCCAACAGTTCCTGAACTCTACAGTTCCTGATCCCCATAATCCCTGACCTCTACAGTATCTGACTTCTACAGTATCTGACCTATAAAGTTCCTGATCCCAGTAGTTTCTGACTTCAACAGTTCCTGATCCCAATAGTTCCTGATCTCTACAGTTCCTTATGTCTATAGTTCCTGACTTCTACAGTTCCTGATCTTTGCAGTTACTGATCTCTACAGTTCCTGATCCCAATAGTTCCTGACCTCTACAGATCTTGGTCCTAATAGTTCCTAATGTCTACAGTTCCTGACCTCTACAGTTCCTGACCTCCACACTTCCTGACCTCTACAGTTCTTGACCTCTACAGTTCCTGACCTCAACACTTCCTGACCTCTACACTTCCTGACCTCTACAGTTCCTGACCTCTACACTTCCTGACCTCTACAGTTCCTAACCTCTACAGTTCCTGACCTCTACCGTTCCTGACCTCAACACTTTCAAACCTCTACAGCTCCTGACCTCTACAGTTCCTGACCTCTACAGTTCCTGACCTCTACAGTTCCTAACCTCAACACTTCCTGACCTCTACAGTTCTTAACCTCAACACTTCCTGACCTCTACAGTTCCTTACCTCTACACTTCCTGACCTCTACAGTTCCTAACCTCAACACTTCCTTACCTCTACAGTTCCTGACCTCTACAGTTCCTGACCTCAACACTTCCTGACCTCTACACTTCCTGACCTCTACAGTTCCCGACCAATGGTGATGTGTGGTTGTGATGATGGTGATGTGTGGTTGTGATGATGGTGATGTGTGGTTGTGATGATGGTGATGTGTGGTTGTGATGATGGTGATGTGTGTTTGTGATGCTGGTGATGTGTGTTTGTGATGCTGGTGATGTGTGGTTGTGATGATGGTGATGTGTGGTTGTGATGATGGTGATGTGTGGTTGTGATGATGGTGATGTGTGTTTGTGATGATGGTGATTTTTGGTTGTGATGATGGTGATGTGTGGTTGTGATGATGGTGTTGTGTGGTTGTGATGATGGTGATGTGTGGTTGTGATGATGGTGATGTGTGGTTGTGATGGAGGTGATGTGTGGTTGTGGTGATGGTGATGTGTGGTTGTGATGGTGGTGATGTGTGGTTGTGACAATAGTGATATGTGGTCGTGATGATGGTGATGTGTGGTCATGATGATGGTGATGTGTGGTTGTGATGATGGTGATGTGTGGTTGTGAAGATGGTGATGTGTGGTTGTGATGATGGTGACAACGTGGACAATGATGATGATGCTAAGAGAGGTAGTGATGAGCTGACCTGGTCATACTTCTCATGATCGTTGAGTCTGATCAGCAGGTCATGGCTGAAGGTGCTGACCTCAGTCGGGGTCATCCTGAGGGAGAACACCTGATGGCCAGACTTGAGGAGGCCCTTGCTGGGTTTGACCAGGAACATTCTGGAGAAGTGTAAGAGGAATGTGAGATATGTGTGTATGTTATGTGTCTGTATAGTGTTTGAGAGAGAGGGGAGGTAGGGATGGAGAGAGGAAGAAAGATTTATGAGGTATACGAGAGATGTATGAGGTATGTGAGATGAGTATGCATGTTATGTGTCTGTACAGTCTTTGAGAGAAGAGAGAGGGTAGAAGGCAGGGAGACACACACACTACAGAGCTATACATAGTGTGTTATATACGTATGCAAGTTATATGTTTGCACAGTTTTTGTGAGAGAGAGACAGAGAGTGACAGAGAGAGGAGAATCAGACAGTCAGGCATGCAGACATGCGGACGGGTGGATGGGTGGGCGGACGGACAGACAGACGGACGGACAGACTGATGGATGAACAGACAGACAGACAGACAGACAGACAGACAGACAGACAGACAGACAGACAGGACAGACAGACAGACAGACAGACAGATACATAAAGGAAAAAACATACTGACCAATAAAAAAGATATCAATTGAAAAGAGAAAAAGAGTGTTGAAGTGCTACATAGAACCTGTACTTTTATATAGATGTGAAGCATGGACAATGAGCAGACAAGCTGAAAAACATTTGATGGCTGTGGAAATGTGGTTTCTGAGGAAAATGCAAAGAATACCATGGACAGACATAAAAACCAATGAACAAGTCCTACTGTCAAAGTCTCACATGGAGTAGGTACGGACTTAAAGTTAGAAGGGATTTATAGAAGGGATATAACCCCAATATAAGGGAAATCAACAGAACCACTCGAATGCTCGAACAATCTAGAGCCTTCGAGAATAATGGGTCAGTTTGCCTACAGCTCCGTGGACACAGGTGGAACCCGCCTATAGCGTGCCAGGACCTGTTCCACGAGAAGCTCGAAGAGAGTTACACCCCGTGTCCGCCCGACACACGTCGAAGGGCAGACGGCGACTGGACTCCGACCACGAAGGAGGGTTTAGCTTAAGGGGGACTTGATAGATAGAAACCAAGTGTATTTAAGGATTGTTGATTATAAGATAGTTGATAGAGTTTTGCTGTGATGGTTATGTGTATGATTGCTTTGTTATGAACTCCTGTGATAATGTAAATATCGTAACTGGCTGCGAAACCCATTCTTCGCCAGATTACTGTGAATAAATTATATCAGAAAGTATCAGAATGGAGTTTGTTGCCTGTCTGAACCCGAGTTTCATTTCCCTAGGTCTTTAGGACATTGACAGGCTATTTGGGGGCTCAAGCCGGTTTTGGCAAGCTTAAGACGATTAAATTCTACTTCACTTTCTCGACAGCTCTTGGTTTTGCCAAGTAAAATATATTAACATTCATACACGACAAAGTCTCAAGTTTACAGCGACTATCTTCTCATCTGTTCATAAACTATCGTAGTCCCTCTAGAAAGTTACTTAGAAACTATGTTTATAAAATTTAACATTGACATGACTGGACAATAACTGTGACAAAATACTAATCTTTTTCATTCCAACGACAGATTGTTCCGCGAAAAGTTGTGTGCATGTAAATTGTTCTCCAGCAGTAGCGAAAGAACCGGAGAACCAAACAACAACACTACAGCAAAGAAACCAGTAAATCAGATAAGTCCCATAGGTTTCATGCTTATTGTATCCCTAAACGATACTCATATTTTTTCATTGATGTAACATTTTTCTATGTATTTCAATTTATTATATATACATGCAAATTTCATGACCATTGCAATTTATTCTATAGAAAGTGTATATGTAAACATTAAGGGACATAACCAATTGTTGTACACCCAAACTTTTTCCAAAGGGATTTAATTTCTAAAAATTTAAATTTAGCTAAATTTACAAAATGTCAACACTGGAACAGTGTATTGAGTTAGGACTTAAATTAGGCTATACTGCGGATAAACTGTCAGAATGGGCGCAAAAAAGCATTTAGAAAACATAGCAAGAGAAGACAGGGCAGCTGAAAGAGAATAAAAACGACTGCAGCTGCAAATGGAGGCTAAAGAGAAAAAGATGCAAAGAGAGGCTGAAGATAAAAAGATGCAAATGGAGGCTGAAGAGAAAAAGATGCAAAGAGAGGCTGAAGATAAAAAGATGCAAATGGAGGCTGAAAATAAAAAGTTAGAAATCGAAGCTGCTACAAACAAGCGGAGAATAAAAAGCTAGAAATTAAGGCTGCTAGCAAACAAGCTCAATTAAACGCAGAAATAAAAAAGTTAGAATTAGAATTAGCTTTGAAACAAAAGGAAATCGAAACGCAAACACAATTAAAAGTCAAAATGATGGAAATCGACTCCAACATGGAAATTTCGGTAAATAAATTAAGGAGTAAAGAATACAAAAATACAACAAATACAAAGGTCTAGTCAAAACTTTCTGTTCCGGAGATTCCATAAGTGCATATTTAGAAAACTTTGAGTGGTTAATGTCATATCATAGCATTTCAAAAGTCGATTGGGCATTTATCCTTATGAGAAACTTAGCATTAGAGCCCTTAAAAGTGATTGAAACAATTCCACAAGACATGAGGAAAGATTACGACTATCTAAAACAGAGAATATTGCAACATTTTTCATTAGACACAGCAGGTTATCAATTGCAGTTTTCAAAATTATCACCATCACCCAACCAAACGTTCATAGACTACGTGTCTACAGTCCAAGATATTTGCACTAAATGGATTACCTCAGCGAAGACAAACAACAGCTATGATAAACTAAAAGAGCTAATAATAATTGACAAGATTATGAACACAATACCCACTCCTTTCTCTAAATTTCTAAGACAAAGTGATTGTAAGACCATTCAAGAAGTCGAGCAGAAAGGAAGTGCTTATTTCACAGCGAATCGTGACATTTTTCAATTAAACACTAGTCAGAATGAAACAGCAGCTGTCACAAACACCAAATATTCGAAACCAAGTGATAATAAGTTCAAACAACGCTCTAAATTCTCAAAACCAGTCCTATGTCAATATTGTCATTTAACTCATGAACAGTACGCTATATGTGACAAAGCACCAACCTACCCACACCACCTCCAAATGATGGTGGAAAAACAAAGAAACAAAAGAAACGCCTATAAAAGAGCGGTTAAATGCTTCTTTTGTTCTGCGTACGGCCACTATAGCGGACGTTGCGACGGCCGCAAGATCATGAAACAGGCCAATGCAGCATTAGTAGATACATCTACGGATGAAGAAATCGAAGAGCTGAATCAGTGTGACATCAAGAATGAAAGTGAGAATGAATCAGTGAATGCTTTAGAAGTCATTAATACCATCAAGAATAACACCTGTAACACATGTAAAAAGTTCCAGTTGGATACCACCCTTGAATGTGGCCATACAATCCCTATATCCAACGAAATGGCAAACGAAGCCTTAGCGTCAAAAGGCAAGTTAAAATTTGTAAAAGGTATTGTAAATAACAAACTTTGTACAGTCATGCGGGATAGCGGAGCGACTCTGGTTGGCATTAAAAAGACTTTAATTAATGACAAAGACTACACACACGACTATGTGACATGTCGCACATTCGCAGGTACCATCGAAAGATACCCCTTGGCAATGGCCGAAATTCAAACACCTTTTGTGTCAGGACAAGTGCTGTGCGCGGTGTTAGAAAATCCGTGCGCAGATATTATTCTCGGGAATCTTCCCAACATAAAATCCTGTTCTGAAGAAGATATCAAAGAATGGGAACGAAAAAACTGCATTCAAACATCAAGCAGTGATCCCAGAACAAAAGAACACAATTTTATGTCTCAAACTGCCAAAAGCATAAGGGAGACCACCAATGACGGAATTTCAAACGAATTCACAGAGGTGCACAACACAGGGGCGGTTGAATCTTTCAATGACACCATCAGCATAAAACCTCGAATTGAGGACGCCATCAAAGAAGAAAACTTTAACCTGTAAATGTGCAACAACAGACAGAATACACCAATGTAGTGACAGACAAATGACTCACATAACCCACACGAACAACCAGACAAATAGAACAAGGGACACTAACCAGAATAACAAAAACGTCACTGACAAGAACAACATGACCAATTCTACATAGTCGAAATTTTCTTAACAACGAAAACGACGAAGTCAAAGACACAAAACAACTCTTCGTAACATGACAAACAGTTTGACGAGTCATTACAAACCGACTCGATTCTTTAAATTACTTCAACGAAAACATTATCTAACAACAACAATGACAGATAGCACAGCAACGACAGTACGTCTTAACGACTTACTGCCACATGACAATGAAGACAATTTCACCTACAGACGTTTTCTCGTGAAGACAAAACCGCATTTACCAAACAACAACTGAGGAACTCATAATCTTTTTTCAACTTTACGAGTCGAAACATTTGTTTCTCTGGAAACAAGAAACAATTAGTGATGATTCAAGAAACATAACCAAGAAATACAAGGATATCCAAGGGACACTACTAGTGACAAAGAAGTATTACTAACAAACAAGTGTCATCATATGTGTTCATCGCAAATTTATCATCGATCAATGACACATAAAACAAAAACTGAAACAACACATAAATCTGCAGAAAGTTATTCAGATACAGAAATAACATCATCAAACATCAATCATGCAAGCAAACAGTATGCAAATAAACAAACACAAACAATTGACTTCACACAAAATCAAAGTCAGAAACAATTACATACAAACAAACTGCTTTATTGCATGAACAAAAACAGCAAACGATGCGGGTCAAAATCCATCAGCACAAAGACTACCAGTTTCAACTCACCATCCACCAGTTTAGCAGACAAATACAACAATTTCTTTGAAACACACACCTCAACCAACAAGAGTAAACAATCATTTTCACCAAACATTAGAAGGAACAGAGACAAATTACTGACACTCTTGCTACTGTTGCTATCGACACAACTTACAACAACACTACCTATCTCTCAAAATATATCGTTCACCACTATCTGGATAACAAACAAATTTTCCCTCATAATTACCATCTCATTCATATATCAGTCAACATTGCGCCATATTGAAAAAGGAAAAACCATGGTACAGTTCATTAACTTCTATTGGTGCAAAATTTTTCATAAAACTCTGATATATGCCTACTGTAAATTCGTTTTCACTCTTACATTGTTTAGACTTATTTTTACATCAATACCCATACAATTATGGATTATTTGGAATTGTGAGAGTATCAGTTTAGAGGATGCAATTTGCAAATTGAAATCTATTTTTCCAATCCACCCATACTCAGATTACCAAACATAGATTTACCATTTATATTAACCACAGATTCAAGTGCTATCGCGATCAGAGGATGTCTGATGCAAGAATATGAAGGCGTGAAACATCCAATCCTGTATGTCAGCCGTAAATTGAAAGTGGCGGAAACCAGGTATTCCACAGCTGAGTTGGAAGCCTTAAGTTTGGTTTTCTGTGTTCTCCGACTACGTAAGTTCCTTCTTGGCACCCACTTCATTGTCCTCACAGATAATTCGCCACTGCTGGTCATTAGAGAAGGCAAGCCTAATAATCACAGATTAGCAATATGGTGCCTTTTGTTACAGGATTTCGATTTTGAAATCCATCATATTAAAGGACACAGATAACTTAATTGCGGATATTCTATCAATATTACCCAAAGCACCAGCAGATTAACACTATTTACGTTGATTAGTTGCCATATGATAAGCTGTGATATTTTATTCTGTTGCATAAAATTCAGTGTACCTCTACACTTACTGTAGAACTGCAGAAATGTCGACAGCCTATTCAATACGCTACTTATAGCTATTACAAACATAAAACGTTAGATAACTCAAAATTTTAGAACCACTAAGTTGTATTACGCCACATTAGCAATGAGCAGTGCAGCATAAACATTCCGAACTGTGCATATTAAGAGTTGTGAATTTATTTCATCAACCACAGAACATAAAGTTACCATGTGAATATTAAGAACTTTGCATGCGAGTAAATGGACTTCGCCAACTAACGGAACACAACATAACCGCAACAATATATTATGACTATTACGACATATGAGAAACAACAACACGGAAATGTGACACCAATACGTTACCTATGAACTGTAACATCATTTGAAAAACACACGGACAAAGAACGACAACACACGGATCGTCGATGGATTTAATTAGTTTCATTTTATTAGTTAAATATGTATTACATTGTTGCATTACCATATACATAAAATATGTGAACATGTCAATTTTTCACTTTCTATCATAATATGTCATAAACATTTTCATTCATGTTTAAAATTTTCTTCCAAAAACTGTTTCAATTTAACTTATAAACCATTTGTTATCACCAGTACAAATAGTACTTGGCGCTTTAAATATAAGATATCGCCTAAGTTTTCTTTTTCTAAGGGCGACAACATTTACCTCAACTTAATTTGTATATTTTAACAAAATACTATGTTGAATGAAAGGTGTACGAATCAGAGAGTAAATGAATTAAATGAGAGAGCGATATACTGAGCGGACAAATTGTACGCAAAAAGTATTCATTTTAATTTGTCTGCGTTTTGATGTAAAATGTAACACTTGTCTAAATTTTGTATACATGTTTAGTATTAAATAGAATAGGTTTATTCTAAGAATCACTGTTTGAATGCCCTGTTCATGCGTTACACAAATGGCGTAATTCATGATAAAGGATATTCCAACTCGTGACGCTTAGAAGTATACTACACACCACATACACACACTTTACACATTAGGTAAAACATACACTCACAAAACTAAACACTAACAAGTAAATCACATACACTTTATTACAGCAAGTAAAAAGGGGAATAAACACACTAACAGGCAAACAAGAACATAAGTAGTTACTTGGGAGAAAACAAGAGTAAATATATATATTGGGCACTATAAAACATACGGAAGTAAAAGTGTATCAAAATACACATTCAGGACAAGAATTGCAGGTGTTCTTAAATAAGCCAAGACAATTCGTCTTGTTGAAACTCTCTAATACAGAGTTCAATATCCTGGTATCATATGGATACTTGAGAAGGGCGCGGTTGCAAATACAACTGTAAGCGTCAGGGAACTTCGGTCGGATAAGCATGTTTAGGGATATGGAAGAGATAGGAGCTCTTCAGCAATCACCCTGAATTGTTGTACGGGGAAATACATGAGTTAGTAGTGCAAGTATATAGATTGCTAAGTTCCCATCCACGAAACTACAACCACCAACTTCATGTGATCCTATGACAGAATTAGTACAGACTAATTAGCATATAGTACCCCACAAGAACGGCGGGGAGGGGAACCCTGTCAAAGTCTCACATGGAGTAGGTACGGACTTAAAGTTAGAAGGGATTTATAGAAGGGATATAACCCCAATATAAGGGAAATCAACAGAACCACTCGAATGCTCGAACAATCTAGAGCCTTCGAGAATAATGGGTCAGTTTGCCTACAGCTCCGTGGACACAGGTGGAACCCGCCTATAGCGTGCCAGGACCTGTTCCACGAGAAGCTCGAAGAGAGTTACACCCCGTGTCCGCCCGACACACGTCGAAGGGCAGACGGCGACTGGACTCCGACCACGAAGGAGGGTGTTAGCTTAAGGGGGACTTGATAGATAGAAACCAAGTGTATTTAAGGATTGTTGATTATAAGATAGTTGATAGAGTTTTGCTGTCATGGTTATGTGTATGATTGCTTTGTTATGAACTCCTGTGATAATGTAAATATCGTAACTGGCTGCGAAACCCATTCTTCGCCAGATTACTGTGAATAAATTATATCAGAAAGTATTAGAATGGAGTTTGTTGCCTGTCTGAACCCGAGTTTCATTTCCCTAGGTCTTTAGGACGTTGACACCTACAAGAAACAAATGAAGATCGTAAACTGATTAGAGACATTAGACGTAGACAGTCAAAATTTTTTGGGCATGTTATGAGAAGAAATGAATTGCAGAACTTGGTGACAACTTGCAAGATCGAAGGGAAGAGACCAAGGGGAAGACTAAGAAGTAAATACCTGGATGACTTGGCCACATGGCATGGTCGAGACAGAAACACGGAGCTGATCCACGACTCTGGTGATCGAGTGAGATGGCAAATCATGACCGTCAGCACTTATCGGCATGGTACATGATGGATAATGGATGAATATATATATATATAACACAGCTTTTGGTGGAAGTGTGCAACTGGGAGGGCACAAACTTTATCCTGATGTGAGGAAATGCAAACTAAAGACTAAATGTCATGGCAAGGCAAACCAGGCCTTAAGCCTTCAATGGCACTGGTCTAGGATCGATGATGTAACAGGTGACAGTTAGTGCATTGCTTTGTTGGTCTGGTAGCTTCTGCAGCTTGTCTTTCTCCAGATAGTGTTACCTTTCCTCTGGAGTAAGCTAGACAAGCCGAGAGAGGGATCATGCTGCATGGGCAACACATGGTCTCTACAATTCAGTCCAGACTTTGTGTTATGGAGAGGTATAACTCCATCCCTGGTCTCTGCCGTGGGTTGTAGTTAGTATGCCTTTTTTAAGCATGATGTAACAAATTATTGACTGTCATGATGGCAAGGTGCCAGTGACAGACAGATAGACACACAGACATAGAGAGACACACACAGAAAGAGAGCAAGAGAGAAAATTATGACTCACTGTTTGTGTGGCGTGCTACCACATCTGACATTGATTGGCTCCTGACTGCTGAAACTCTGGGTGAGGTCATACAAGATGGGTGTGTCCCCAATGTTGGACATCAGTAATGACTGGTGAGTGTTGTCCCCAACATTGACCGGTGAAAACACCACCACATGTGGCTCAATGACCGCACGCGGCATGAAGGTGTCGTTGTTGGGCATAAAGGTGTGACCTGGCACGGATCAATTCATACATGTGACATTATGTGGGCAATAAAAAACCACAGAATGTGACATGTACAATGGCAGGAGATTGATCAATTCAATAGCAGTACAGGAGGTGTGATAAACACAAGACCACAAAATATGACATGTTCAAGGCAGGACTGGTTAAGGTACCCATAACCATCTACCCCTGCAACTGAAGAACTAATGCTGCCTACCATCTGCCCCTGCAACTGAAGAACTAATGATGTCTATCATCTACCCTTGCAACTGAAGAACTAGTTATGTCTACCATTTACCCCTGCAACTAGTAGAACTAATGCTGTCTACCATCTACCCCTTCAGCTAAAGAACTAATGCTGTCTACCTTCTACCCCTTTCATCTACACCTGCATCTGAAGAACTAATGATGTCTTCCATCTACCCCTTTCAGCAGAAGAACTAATGCTGCATACCATCTACCCCTTCAGCTGAAGAATTAATGCTGTCTACCATCTACCACTTTCATCTACCCCTGCAGCTGAAGAACTAATGCTGTCTACCATCTACCCCTGCAAATGAAGAACTAATGATGCCTACCATCTACCCTGCAACTAAAGAACTAAAGCTGTCTACCATCTACCCCATCAGCTGAAGAACTAATGCTGCCTACCATCTACCCCTTTCATCTACCCCTGCAACTGAAGAACTAATGCTACCTACCATCTACCCCTTCAGCTGAAGAAGTAATGCTGTCTACCATCTACCCTTTTCATCTATCCCTTCAGCTGAAGAACTAATGCTGTTAACCATCTACCCCTATCATCTAACCCAGCAATTGAAGAACTAATGCTGTCTATCTAGCTCTGCAACTGAAGAACTAATGCTGCATACCATTTACCCCTTTCATCTACCCCTGCATCTGAAGAACTAATGCTGTTAACCATCTACCCCTATCATCTAACCCAGCAATTGAAGAACTAATGCTGTCTATCTAGCTCTGCAACTGAAGAACTAATGCTGCATACCATCTACCCCTTTCATCTACCCCTGCATCTGAAGAACTAATGCTGTCTACCATCTACCCCTGCATCTGAAGAACTAATGCTGTCTATCATCTACCCCTTTCATCTACTCCTGCAACTGAAGAACTAATGCTGTCTACCATCTACCCCTGTTATCTACCTCTACAACTGAAGAACTAATGCTGTCTACCATTTACCTCTATCATCTACCCCTGCAACTGAAGGACTAATGCTGTCTACCATCTACCCCTGCAGCTAAAGCCCTAATGCTGTCTACCATCTACTCCTTCATCTGAAGAACTAATGCTGCCTACCATCTACCCCTTTAACTGAAGAACTAATAAAAGTTGCTTAAAAGTCGACAGGGTCGACTTCATTGCACCGGGTTTTTATCCCATATGG
Source organism: Cepaea nemoralis (assembly GCA_014155875.1). Classification (NCBI taxonomy): domain Eukaryota; kingdom Metazoa; phylum Mollusca; class Gastropoda; order Stylommatophora; family Helicidae; genus Cepaea; species Cepaea nemoralis. The sequence goes on along the minus strand of JACEFZ010019047.1, from coordinate 920,681 downwards.
ATCAGTCTCTTTCCACAGCATGGAAAGCGTCGCATGAAGCACGAACTCCGTAGCTCCAGCAACGACCCTCTGGAGTCTCCAAAAAATGCACTCATGAACCAAAGGATGGGGCCCAGAATTGAACCCACAACCTTCTGAGCCCGAGTCAGACGGCTTTACCACTTCACCATGGAGACTCCCACTGAAGAACTAATGCTGTCTACCACAAGTTGGTTGCCACAATGCCAGTGCTTACCCAGACATGTGACAGTCAGACACCACGGGGGAAAGAGGGTCAGATCCTGGGTCAGCCTGTAGTCTCTCATGGACTTGTAGTAGACGAAACACTCCAGCTCGTTGCCGTACATCTTGTTGGCTGCCTCCTGGTTGGGGAGAGGGGAGATCATTTCTTAACAACTAACAATCTCCAAGTCAAACATGTACACAGCAAACATACGCACAGGGAAAGATGTACAGATGTGGAGATGTGCATGAAACGCTGTACCAATACATGTACACACAAGCACGTGCACACAGATACATGTATACAAAAATGCATACTATACACATTGTTATCTCTAGCATACATTGTTATCTTTAGCACAAATTGTTATCTCTAGCACACATTGGTATCTCTAGCACACAATGTTTTGTCTAGCACAGATTGTTATCACAAACACACAACATAGGAGGGAGTCACACTGAGACAGACAACAATAGAGGGAGTAAGACAACAATAGAGGGAGTCACACTGAGAAAGACAACAATAGAGGGAGTAAGACAACAATAGAGGGAGTAAGACAACAATAGAGGGAGTCACACTGAGAAAGACAACAATAGAGGGAGTAAGACAACAATAGAGGGAGTAAGACAACAATAGAGGGAGTAAGACAACAATAGAGGGAGTCACACTGAGAAAGACAACAATAGAGGGAGTAAGACAACAATAGAGGGAGTCACACTGAGAAAGACAACAATAGAGGGAGTAAGACAACAATAGAGGGAGTCACACTGAGAAAGACAACAACAGAGGCAGTCATACTGACATAGACAATAATCGAGGAAGTCACATTCAGATAGACAACAATAGAGGGAGTCACACTGAGAAAGACAACAACAGAGGCAGTCATACTGACATAGACAACAATCGAGGAAGTCACATTCAGATAGACAACAATAGAGGGAGTCACACTGAGGCAGACAACAAAAGAGAAAGTCTCCGTGACGAAGTGGTCAAGCCGTTTGACTCAGGCTCCGAAGGTTGTGGGTTTGATTCTGGGCCGCATCCTTCGGGTCATGAGTGAAATTTTTCAGAGACTCCTGTGGGTCGTCGCTAGAGCTATGAAGTTTGTGCTTTGTGCAACGCTTTCCACGCTGCGGAAAGAGACTGAGCCATATGGAATAAAACCTGGTGCAATGAAGTCAAAACTGTCGACTTTTAAGCGACTTTTTTTTTAAAAGAGGGGTCACACTGGGACAGACAACAATAGAGGGAGTCACACTGAGACAGACAACAATAGAGGGAGTCACACTGAGACAGACAACAATAGAGGGAGTCATACTGAGACAGATAACAATAGAGGCAGTCACGCTGAGATAGACAACAATAGAGGGAGTCACACTGAGATAGACAACAATAGAGGGAGTAACACTGAGATAGACAACAATAGAGGGAGTAACACTGAGATAGACAACAACAGAGGAGTCACACTGAGATAGACCACAATAGAGGGTAGTCACACTGAGATAGACAACAATAGAGGGAGTAACACTGAGATAGACAAACAATAGAGGGAGTCACACTGAGATAGACAACAATAGAGGGAGTAACACTGAGATAGACAACAATAGAGGGAGTCACACTGAGATAGACAACAATAGAGGGAGTCACACTGAGATAGACAACAATAGAGGGAGTCACACTGAGATAGACAACAATAGAGGGAGTAACACTGAGATAGACAACAATAGAGGGAGTCACCACTGAGACAGACAACAACAGAGGGAAGTAACACTGAGATAGACAACAATAGAGAGAGTAACACTGAGATAGACAACAACAGAGGGAGTAACACTGAGATAAGACAACAACAGAGGGAGTAACACTGAGATAGACACAATAGAGGGAGTCACACTGAGATAGACAACAATAGAGGGAGTAACACTGAGGACAGACAACAATAGAGGGAGTAACACTGAGATAGACAACAATAGAGGGAGTAACACTGAGACAGACAACAACAGAGGGAGTAACACTGAGATAGACAACAATAGAGGGAGTCACACTGAGACAGACAACAATAGAGGGAGTCACACTGAGATAGACAACAATAGAGGGAGTAACACTGAGATAGACAACAATAGAGGGAGTCACACTGAGATAGACAACAATAGAGGGAGTCACACTGAGATAGACAACAATAGAGGGAGTAACACTGAGATAGACAACAATAGAGGGAGTCACACTGAGACAGACAACAACAGAGGGAGTAACACTGAGATAGACAACAATAGAGAGAGTAACACTGAGATAGACAACAACAGAGGGAGTAACACTGAGATAAGACAACAACAGAGGGAGTAACACTGAGATAGACAACAATAGAGGGAGTCACACTGAGATAGACAACAATAGAGGGAGTAACACTGAGACAGACAACAATAGAGGGAGTAACACTGAGATAGACAACAATAGAGGGAGTAACACTGAGACAGACAACAACAGAGGGAGTAACACTGAGATAGACAACAATAGAGGGTGTAACACTGAGATAGACAACAATAGAGGGAGTCACACTGAGACAGACAACAACAGAGGGAGTAACACTGAGATAGACAACAATAGAGAGAGTAACACTGAGATAGACAACAACAGAGGGAGTAACACTGAGATAAGACAACAACAGAGGGAGTAACACTGAGATAGACAACAATAGAGGGAGTCACACTGAGACAGACAACAACAGAGGGAGTCACACTGAGATAGACAACAATAGAGGGAGTCACACTGAGATAGACAACAATAGAGGGAGTCACACTGAGACAGACAACAACAGAGGGAGTAACACTGAGATAGACAACAATAGAGGGAGTAACACTGAGATAGACAACAATAGAGGGAGTCACACTGAGACAGACAACAACAGAGGGAGTAACACTGAGATAGACAACAATAGAGAGAGTAACACTGAGATAGACAACAATAGAGGGAGTCACACTGAGATAACAAACGAACGAACAGACTTTATTCCAATCACTCATCTTTCGTTCCTCAATAATGCATAATACATTCACATAGGAAAACAACATTGTCAAATGAATGCTGTAAACATAAACAATGCATATTATCATGTTATGAGACACATACCCCAACCATCCACCCATCCCCCATCCACCCACACATCCCCCACCCACACCCCCAGGCACATATACATGTCCCTATCCATCCATCAATCTCCCACCCACCCATGCCACACACATCCCCCACCTACACACATCTCCCCAAACACACACATCTCCCACCCACCACACATCCCCCACACACACATCCCCCACCCACCCACACACCCACCCACCCAAACCCACCCACACATCCCCCACCTACACACATCTCCCCACCCACAGACACATCCTCCACTCATCCCATAACCCATCAACACTCACCCACCCACATATCCTCCACCACACACACAGAGACCCCTAACCACCCAGTCAAACACACATCCTCCAACCACACATCCCCACCTACACACACACACAAATCCCCGCCAACCCACACATCATACACCTACCCACACACAAAACTAACATCCACCCACACATCCCCCACTTTCACACATTCCCCACCCACACAATCTCCCCCATCCACCCCCACATCCCCACCCCCAACCTACACACACTCACCCATGCACACATCCTCCACCCACCCACCCCCAATCACCCATCTCCCAATCACATATCCCTTAACCACACATTCCCCACCCACACACGTGCCACCCATACACTCACACACAAATCCCCCACACACACATCCCCACCCACCAACACATCCCCCATCCACAACCACACACCTCCCACTCATACACACCCCCAACACCCACACACATCCCCACCCACACAATCTTCTCACCCACACACACATCTCCCTCCCATACACTCATCTCCCACATATATCCACCCACTCACGTGCTCATCCCTCAATCACCCACACATCAACACATACATCTCCCATCTACCCACCCACACTCACACACCCCATCCATCCAGCCAAACACACACCCCCCACCCTCACATACATCCTTTACCCATCCGCACATTCCACACTCAATCATACCTACCCCACCTATCCACATACACATCCCTCATCCACACACATCTCCCCTCCCACAGAACACCCCACCCATATACACATCCCCCACCCTCACACAATGATATACAACTATAGAGATAGATAACTGTAGAGGGAGTCACACTGAGACAGACAACAATAGAGGGAGTCAATCTGAAACAGAAAACAATAGAGGGGGTCACACTGAGACAGACAACAATAGAGGGAGTCACACTGAGATAGACAACAATATAGGGAGTCACACTGAGACAGACAACAATAGAGGGAGTCACACTGAGACAGACAACAATAGAGTGAGACACATTGAGACAGACAACAATATAGGGAGTCACACTGAGATAGACAACAATAGAGAGAGTCACACTGAGATAGACAACAACAGAGGGAGTCACACTGAGATAAACAACAATAGAGGGAGTCACACTGAGATAGACAACAATAGAGGGAGTCACACTGAGACAGACAACAATAGAGGGAGTCACACTGAGACAGACAACAATAGAGGGAGTCACACTGAGACAACAATAGAAGGAGTCACACTGAGACAGACAACAATAGATGGAGTCACACTGAGACAGATAACAATAGAGCGAGTCACACTGAGACAGACAACAATAGAGGGAGTCACACCGAGAGAGACAACAATAGAGGGAGTCACACTGAGACATACAGCAATAGAGGGAGTCACACTGAGATAGACAACAATAGAGGGAGTCACATTGAGAGAGACAACAATAGAGGGAGTCTCCTTGGTAAAGTGGTTATGCTAGCTGACTCGCACTCTGAAGATTGTGGTTCATTTCCAGTATCAGTCATTCTATTCACCAGTGAAATTCTCGACATAGGGGTCATCGCTGGAGCCACAAAGTCTGTGCTCTGTGTGATGCTTTCAGTGGGCAGCTCTGCAGAAAGAGACCGAGCTAAACTGGATCAATCCCAGTGCAATGAAGTCAATCATGTCACCTTTAAATCCCTTTCAGATAAGAACAGAGAGACTGAGAGAAAGTGACTTACAGCCTTGAAGCTGACTCGAAACGAGCATGACTTGAGTGGAGGGATGTCCAGGGTCACTGGGCTCACTGAGAACACATGACTGGAGTCTGTCGACACACAAGATAATGTTAAATTTGTTAACTTGTCTGTGATCTGTCAACACACAAGATCATGTTAACTTTGTTAACTTGTCTGTGATCTGTCAACACACAAGATCATGTTAACTTTGTTAACTTGTCTGTGATCTGTCAACACACAAGATAATGTTAAATTTGTTAACTTGTCTGTGATCTCTCAACACACAAGATCATGTTAACTTGTCTGTAGTCTGTCAATATGCAACTTGTTAACTTGTCTGTAATCTGTCATCACACAACATGTTAAGTTGTTTGTGATCTGTCAATACACAAGATCATGTTCACTTATCTGTGATCTGTCAACACACAAGGTCATGATAACTTTGTTAACTTGTCTGGATCTATCAACACACAAGATCATGTTAACTTGTCTGTGATCTGTCAACAAACAAGATCATGTTAACTTATCTGTAATCTGTCAACACACAACATGTTAACCTATCTGTGATCTGTCAACACACAAGATCATGTTCACTTATCTGTGATCTGTCAACACACAAGATCATGTTCACTTGTCTGTGATCTGTCAAAACACAAGATCATGTTCACTTGTCTACGATCTATAAACACACATGTTAACTTTATTAACTTGTCTGTTATCCATTAACACACAATATGTTAAACTGTCAAAACACAACATGTTAATTGTCTGTGATCTGTCAGCACACATGTTAACTTGTCTGTTATATGTCAACACATACTGTTATATTAACTTTCACATCTTCTGTGATCTAGTTTATGTTATTACAGACAGAAATACATCTTCTGTGAACTAGTTTATGTTGTTACAGACATACACATCTTCTGTGAACTAGTTTATGTTGTTACAGACATACACCTTTTCTCTGAACTAGTTTATGTTGTTACAGACATACACAACTTCTGTGAACTAGTTTATGTTGTTACAGACATACACAACTTCTGTGAACTAGTTTATGTTGTTACAGACATACACATCTTCTGTGAACTAGTTTATGTTGTTACAGACATACACCTTTTCTCTGAACTAGTTTATGTTGTTACAGACATACACATCTTCTGTGAACTAGTTTATGTTGTTACAGACATACACAACTTCTGTGAACTAGTTTATGTTGTTACAGACAAACACATCTTCTGTGAACTAGTTTATGTTGTTACAGACAAACACATCTTCTGTGAACTAGTTTATGTTGTTACAGACATACACATCTTCTGTGAACTAGTTTATGTTGTTACAGACATACACATCTTCTGTGAACTAGTTTATGTTGTTACAGACATACACAACTTCTGTGAACTAGTTTATGTTGTTACAGACATACACATCTTCTGTGAACTAGTTTATGTTGTTACAGACATACACATCTTCTGTGAACTAGTTTATGTTGTTACAGACATACACATCTTCTGTGAACTAGTTTATGTTGTTACAGACATACACATCTTCTGTGAACTAGTTTATGTTGTTACAGACATACACATCTTCTGTGAACTAGTTTATGTTGTTACAGACATACACATCTTCTGTGAACTAGTTTATGTTGTTACAGACATACACATCTTCTGTGAAATAGTTTATGTTGTTACAGACATACACAACTTCTGTGAACTAGTTTATGTTGTTACAGACATACACATCTTCTGTGAACTAGTTTATGTTGTTACAGACATACACATCTTCTGTGAACTAGTTTATGTTGTTACAGACATACACCTTTTCTCTGAACTAGTTTATGCTGTTACAGACATACACCTTTTCTCTGAACTAGTTTATGTTGTTACAGACATACACAACTTCTGTGAACTAGTTTATGTTGTTACAGACATACACAACTTCTGTGAACTAGTTTATGTTGTTACAGACATACACAACTTCTGTGAACTAGTTTATGTTGTTACAGACATACACCTTTTCTCTGAACTAGTTTATGTTGTTACAGACATACACATCTTCTGTGAACTAGTTTATGTTGTTACAGACATACACAACTTCTGTGAACTAGTTTATGTTGTTACAGACATACACATCTTCTGTGAACTAGTTTATGTTGTTACAGACATACACATCTTCTGTGAACTAGTTTATGTTGTTACAGACATACACAACTTCTGTGAACTAGTTTATGTTGTTACAGACATACACATCTTCTGTGAACTAGTTTATGTTGTTACAGACATACACAAACTTCTGTGAACTAGTTTATGTTGTTACAGACATACACATCTTCTGTGAACTAGTTTATGTTGTTACAGACATACACATCTTCTGTGAACTAGTTTATGATGTTACAGACATACACCTTTTCTCTGAACTAGTTTATGTTGTTACAGACATACACAACTTCTGTGAACTAGTTTATGTTGTTACAGACATACACAACTTCTGTGAACTAGTTTATGTTGTTACAGACATACACTCTTCTGTGAACTAGTTTATGTTGTTTACAGACATACACCTTTTCTCTGAACTAGTTTATGTTGTTACAGACATACACATCTTCTGTGAACTAGTTTATGTTGTTACAGACATACACAACTTCTGTGAACTAGTTTTATGTTGTTACAGACATACACAACTTCTGTGAACTAGTTTATGTTGTTACAGACATACACCTTCTGTGAACTAGTTATGTTGTTACAGACAAACACATCTTCTGTGAACTAGTTTATGTTGTTACAGACATACACCTTTTCTCTGAACTAGTTTATGCTGTTACAGACATACACCTTTTCTCTGAACTAGTTTATGTTGTTACAGACATACACATCTTCTGTGAACTAGTTTATGTTGTTACAGACATACACATTTTCTCTGAACTAGTTTATGCTGTTACAGACATACACCTTTTCTCTGAACTAGTTTATGTTGTTACAGACATACACAACTTATGTGAACTAGTTTATGTTGTTACAAACATACACAACTTCTGTGAACTAGTTTATGTTGTTACAGACATACACATCTTCTGTGAACTAGTTTATGTTGTTACAGACATACACCTTTTCTCTGAACTAGTTTATGCTGTTACAGACATACACCTTTTCTCTGAACTAGTTTATGTTGTTACAGACATACACAACTTATGTGAACTAGTTTATGTTGTTACAGACATACACATCTTCTGTGAACTAGTTTATGTTGTTACAGACATACACATCTTCTGTGAACTAGTTTATGTTGTTAGAAACACATCTTTTGTGAACTAGTTTATTTTATATTTTATTACAGACAAACAAATATTCTGTGAACTAATTTATGTTGTTATAAACACATCTTTGTGTGAACTAGTTTATGATGTTATAAACACATCTTCTGTAAACTAGTTTGTGTTGTTATAAACACATCTTCTGTGAACTAGTTTGTGTTGTAATAAACACATCTTCTGTGAACTAGTTTGTGTTGTTACAAACACATCTTCTGTGAACTAGTTTACACATCTTCTTAGAACTAGTTTATGTTGTTACTGAGCGACACATTTTCTGTGAACTAATTTATGTTATCACAAACAGACACACCTCTTCTGTGATCTAGCTTATGTTGTTACAGACAAACATTTCTGTGAACTAGTTTATGTTGTTACAGACATACACATCTTCTGTGAACTAGTTTATGTTGTTATAGACATACACGTATTCTGCAAATTAGTTTTATGTTGTTACAGACAAACACATCTTCTATTAACTAGTTTATGTTGTTACAGACAAACACATCTTCTGTGAACTAGTTTATGTTGATAGAAACACATCTTTTGTGAACTAATTTATTTTATATTTTATTACAGACAAATACACATTCTGTGAACTAGTTTGTGTTGTTATAAACACATCTTTTTGTGAACTAGTTTATGTTGTTATAAACACATCTTCTATGAACTAGTTTCTGTTGTTACAAACACATCTTCTGTGAACTAGTTTGTGTTGTTACTGAGGGACAAATCTTTTGTGAACTAGTTTATGCTGTTACTGACAAATGCATCTTCTGTGAACTAGTTTATGCTGTTACTGACAAACGCATCTTCTGTGAACTAGTTTATGCTATTACTGAGGGACACTGAGAGAATGTGTACTTACCTCCCATCCACTGAACTGTTACCTTGCCCTTGGTATGATTTGTAATATTGACTGTCTGAAAATGTGCATGAACAAAGCTGACTTTCTATTCACAGATGAATGAAAATGACACAGAACAGTTCTGAGAACACTGTACATCAAGAATAATAAAAGTAGTGATATTATACAACAAGTGAACATTGATGAAAAGTGGTTCTTATTTTAATGTGTACAAATCTGTTTAGTGTTTTCCTGACTTTTTCAGTTTTGTTTTAAAATTATGTGCTTCAAAATAGTATGTTATAATTATATTCTGGCAATTTGTGTTATATTTGTAAAGAAAAGTGGTGGATTTATTATTATTCTCTGAATTTAAATGGATAATCTTCACAAAGCCGGCTTCATGGCTTAGAGGTTATGACTTTTCTCCGTAATCTCGCATACTCTCGTCAGTAACGTGATGATGGTGAGAATCAGCAGTTGTTCGAATCGCATCGGTAACTTACGGGGTATGTGAGCCGGCCGCTCAGAAAGCAATGGCAAACTACTGAGCGTAATCTTGCCAAGAAAACAACATACAGCTGAAAGATGCTGGTGTTGACAGCGATGTCCTGTAAAGGATATGCAACACACACACAAAATCTCCACAAAATGAAGGAAATTTGCCTTGCAAGTGAAAATTATAAATAATTGTGTCCCTTTGTTTCTAAACATATTAGATAATTTAACATTATTTGAATGATTTATTTTCAAACTATAATCAAAATATCAATATAGTGGTTTTCCTTAAGCAACCCCCTTAAATTTGATAAATAATACATCATGTATTCTACCATATAAACAACTGTTCATTCATAATTGTGACAAACTCCCTCTTCCCATTTTTCTCCATCCATTTTTGTTTGGTCCAAAACTACTTTCAGTTTGGCAATCAATATGTTCAAGACAATGGCATTAAAGCATGAGACAAGGGAGCTGGTGAAAAGTGGAGAGTCTTGTCTGCCAAGATGTGATGATAATGATAGTCTACACAAGTGGAGAGTCTTGTCTGCCAGGTTGTGATGATAGTGATGGTCGTGATGGTCTACACAAGTGGAGAGTCTTGTCTGCCAGATTGTGATGATAGTGATGATAATGATGGTCTACACAAGTGGAGAGTCTTGTCTGCCAGGTTGTGATGATAGTGATAGTCTACATAAGTGGAGAGTCTTGTCTGCCAGGTTGTGATGACAGTGATGGTCTACACAAGTGGAGAGTCTTGTCTGCCAGATTGTAATGATAGTGATGATAGTGATGGTCTACACAAGTGGAGAGTCTTGTCTGCCAGATTGTGATGATAGTGATGGTCTACACAAGTGGAGAGTCTTGTCTGCCAGATTGTGATGATAGTGATGCTAGTGATGGTCTACACAAGTGGAGAGTCTTGTCTGCCAGGTTGTGATGATAGTGATGGTCTACATAAGTGGAGAGTCTTGTCTGCCAGGTTGTGATGACAGTGATGGTCTACACAAGTGGAGAGTCTTGTCTGCCAGATTGTGATGATAGTGATGGTCTACACAAGTGGAGAGTCTTGTCTGCCAGGTTGGGATGATAGTGATGATAGTGATGGTCTACACAAGTGGAGTCTTGTCTGCCAGGTTGTGATGATAGTGATGGTCTACACAAGTGGAGAGTCTTGTCTGCCAGGTTGTGATGACAGTGATGGTCTACACAAGTGGAGAGTCTTGTCTGCCAGGTTTTGATGATAGTGATGGTCTACACAAGTGGAGAGTCTTGTCTGCCAGGTTGTGATGATAGTGATGGTCTACACAAGTGGAGAGTCTTGTCTGCCAGATTGTGATGATAGTGATAGTCTACATAAGTGGAGAGTCTTGTCTGCCAGGTTTTGATGATAGTGATGGTCTACACAAGTTGAGAGTCTTGTCTGCCAGATTGTGATGATAGTGATGGTCTACACAAGTGGAGAGTCTTGTCTGCCAGATTGTGATGATAGTGATGATAGTGATGGTCTACACAAGTGGAGAGTCTTGTCTGCCAGGTTTTGATGATAGTTGCCTTGGATCAACTCCTCCCGTAACAATTAACTGGAAAGTCAACGTCAAAGCTTTGGCTCAACAACAGTTAAAGTTTCACATCAAACTTTGAAAATGAAATGCGAAGAATCAACCGACGCCATTCCGATAGTGAAAGTACTTACACACACGTTTATTTGTGGTGCTAGATCAATACAGTGGTCGTCCAGACCGTAAAGTTCCCCTTTTACACAGGGATGGCATTTACACAATATCTGCAAACTATATCCACATATTATCTGACTTTACCTCGGATCGCCGTTTATCCCGCCATTCTCATCTGAAAGATTGTCTAGGTATTCCGTGCCCACGGATCTTCTATTCGATATTGACAATCTTCTCGTCAGACATCCTCCACCTGATAATCCTTACAACCAAAATCTCTAAACGCCCACGGCTCCACGAAATATGTCGCGTCTCAGCCGAGACACACAAGGTCCTCTCTGTTGTCCTTCTCTGTTGTCGTCTGACGTCACCCTGTTTCTAAGTTTCCTTAGTTTCTTGTGGGGTTTTCCCTATATGATTTTCTACCGCCTTTTCCGATGACGTCATTCTGTCTAAACGCCATGTGGCAATAATGATGGTCTACACAAGAGGAGAGTCTTGTCTGCCAGGTTGTGATGATAGTGATGATAGTGATGGTCTACACAAGAGGAGAGTCTTGTCTGCCAGGTTATGATGATAGTGATGGTCTACACAAGTGGAGAGTCTTGTCTGCCAGGTTGTGATGATAGTGATGGTCTACACAAGTGGAGAGTCTTGTCTGCCAGGTTGTGATGATAGTGATGGTCTATACAAGTGGAGAGTCTTGTCTGCCAGGTTGTAATGATAGTGATGGTCTACTTCCTTATGACGAGCACGCCAAAAGAAGATACAGAAAAAGGATAAAGGGATTTTTCATAAGTATGCACCAAAGTGGATGATGAACAAGGAAACCAAGGGAGACACGAGCCGTCATAGGACAACAAAGAGACAGACATTGTGAAGCCGTGTTACCAAGCGGTTGTGTTTTCCAAATTCTGTGTCAAGTGGATATCTGGATGCAATGATACGATGATCTGCAAGTGAACAACAGGACGAGGAATTTGTTGATAAGAAGCCATTGATAGAAGGACTGTGAACAGAAACCTAGGCGAATTCTGAACGACGGAACTGTGGAATGGAAATTAAACGTCAAGGTGAACAGGACAGAGTTAGGTAGGATCATTCGTAGATATTTTAAATAGATACCGACCCTGCATTAAGGGCGGTCTATGTTCTACATGTATTGAATCTTATCCTTTTACAACACACAATTAAAAATGTGTGGAAACGTTCACTGACCTACGTGATTTTATTTCCTGTTATCAGGTGAGATCAGTTATTGTTCAGTATTACGAGTTACAATGCTTTTAGATGTGGATTCACTATAAGGCATCTACACAAGTGGAGAGTCTTGTCTGCCAGATTGTAATATAAGTGATGATAATGATGATCTACACAAGTGGAGAGTCTTGTCTGCCAGATTGTGATGACAGTGATGGTCTACACAAGTGGAGTCTTGTCTGCCAGGTTGTGATGATAGTGAAGATAGTGATGGTCTACACAAGTGGAGAGTCTTGTCTGCCAGATTGTGATGATAGTGATGGTCTACACAAGTGGAGAGTCTTGTCTGCCAGGTTGTGATGATAGTGATGGTCTACACAAGTGGAGAGTCTTGTCTGCCAGGTTGTGATGATAGTGATAGTCTACACAAGTGGAGAGTCTTGTCTGCCAGGTTGTGATGATAGTAAAGTTCTACACAAGTGGAGAGTCTTGTCTGCCAGGTTGTGATGATAGTGATGGTCTACACAAGTGGAGAGTCTTGTCTGCCAGGTTGTGATGATAGTGATGGTCTACACAAGTGGAGAGTCTTGTCTGCCAGATTGTGGTGATAGTGATGGTCTACACAAGTGGAGAGTCTTGTCTGCCAGGTTGTGATGATAGTAAAGTTCTACACAAGTGGAGAGTCTTGTCTGCCACGTTGTGATGGTCTACACAAGTGGATAGTCTTGTCTGCCAGATTGTGATGATAGTGATGGTCTACACAAGTGGAGAGTCTTGTCTGCCAGGTTGTGATGATAGTGATGATCTACACAAGTGGAGTCTTGTCTGCTAGATTGTGATGATAGTAAAGTTCTACACAAGTGGAGAGTCTTGTCTGCCAGGTTGTGATGATAGTGATGGTCTACACAAGTGGAGAGTCTTGTCTGCCAGGTTGGTGATGATAGTGATGGTCTACACAAGTGGAGAGTCTTGTCTGCCAGGTTGTAATGATAGTGATGGTCTACACAAGTGGAGAGTCTTGTCTGCCAGATTGTGATGATAGTGATGGTCTACACAAGTGGAGAGTCTTGTCTGCCAGGTTGTGATGATAGTGATGGTCTACACAAGTGGAGAGTCTTGTCTGCCAGGTTGTGATGATAGTGATGGTCTACACAAGTGGAGAGTCTTGTCTGTCAGATTGTTGATGATAGTGATGGTCTACACAAGTGGAGAGTCTTGTCTGCCAGGTTGTGATGATAGTGAAGATCTACACAAGTGGAGAGTCTTGTCTGCCAGGTTGTGATGAAAGTGATGGTCTACACAAGTGGAGTTTTGTCTGCCAGGTTGTGATGATAGTGATGGTCTGCACAAGCAGAGAGTCTTGTCTGCCAGGTTGTATGATAGTGATGGTCTACACCAAGTGGAGAGTCTTGTCTGCCAGGTTGTGATGATAGTGATGATAGTGATGGTCCTACACAAGTGGAGAGTCTTGTCTGCCCAGGTTGTGATGATAGTGATGGTCTACACAAGTGGAGAGTCTTGTCTTGCCAGGTTGTAATATAAGTGATGATAATGATGATCTACACAAGTGGAGAGTCTTGTCTGCCAGATTGTGATGACAGTGATGGTCTACACAAGTGGAGAGTCTTGTCTGCCAGGTTGTGATGATAGTGATGATATGATGGTCTACACAAGTGGAGAGTCTTGTCTGCCAGATTGTGATGATAGTGATGGTCTAACACAAGGTGAGAGTCTTGTCTGCCAGATTGTGATGATAGTGAGGTCTACACAAGTGGAGAGTCTTGTCTGCCAGGTTGTGATGATAAGTGATAGTCTACACAAGTGGAGAGTCTTTTCTGCCAGATTGTGATAATAGTAAAGTTTCTACACAAGTGGAGAGGCTTGTCTGCCAGGTTGTGATGATAGTAAAGTTCTACACAAGTGGAGAGTCTTGTCTGCCAGGTTGTGATGATAGTGATGGTCTACACAAGTGGAGAGTCTTGTCTGCCAGGTTGTGATGATAGTGATGGTCTACACAAGTGGAGAGTCTTGTCTGCCAGGTTGTGATGATAGTGATGGTCTACACAAGTGGAGAGTCTTGTCTGCAGGTTGTGATGATAGTAAAGTTCTACACAAGTGGAGAGTCTTGTCTGTCACGTTGTGATGATAGTGATGGTCTACACAAGTGGATAGTCTTGTCTGCCAGATTGTGATGATAGTGATGGTCTAACACAAGTGGAGAGTCTTGTCTGCCAGGTTGTGATGATAGTGATGATCTACACAAGTGGAGAGTCTTGTCTGCTAGATTGTGTGATAGTAAAGTTCTACACAAGTGGAGAGTCTTGTCTGCCAGGTTGTGATGATAGTGATGGTCTACACAAGTGGAGAGTCTTGTCTGCCAGGTTGTGATGATAGTGATGTCTACACAAGTGGAGAGTCTTGTCTGCCAGGTTGTGATGATAGTGATGGTCTACACAAGTGGAGAGTCTTGTCTGCCAGATTGTGATGATAGTGATGGTCTACACAAGTGGAGAGTCTTGTCTGCCAGGTTGTGATGATAGTGATGGTCTACACCAAGTGGAGAGTCTTGTCTGCCAGGTTTGTGATGATAGGATGATAGTGATGGTCTACACAAGTGGAGAGTCTTGTCTGCCAGTTGTGATGATAGTGATGTCTACACAAGTGGAGAGTCTTGTCTGCCAGGTTGTAATATAAGTGATGATAATGATGATCTACACAAGTGGAGAGTCTTGTCTGCCAGATTGTGATGACAGTGATGGTCTACACAAGTGGAGAGTCTTGTCTGCCAGGTTGTGATGATAGTGATGATAGTGATGGTCTACACAAGTGGAGAGTCTTGTCTGCCAGATTGTGATGATAGTGATGGTCTACACAAGTGGAGAGTCTTGTCTGCCAGATTGTGATGATAGTGATGGTCTACACAAGTGGAGAGTCTTGTCTGCCAGGTTGTGATGATAGTGATAGTCTACACAAGTGGAGAGTCTTTTCTGCCAGATTGTGATAATAGTAAAGTTCTACACAAGTGGAGAGTCTTGTCTGCCAGGTTGTGATGATAGTAAAGTTCTACACAAGTGGAGAGTCTTGTCTGCCAGGTTGTGATGATAGTGATGGTCTACACAAGTGGAGAGTCTTGTCTGCCAGGTTGTGATGATAGTGATGGTCTACACAAGTGGAGAGTCTTGTCTGCCAGGTTGTGATGATAGTGATGGTCTACACAAGTGGAGAGTCTTGTCTGCCAGATTGTGGTGATAGTGATGGTCTACACAAGTGGAGAGTCTTGTCTGCCAGGTTGTGATGATAGTAAAGTTCTACACAAGTGGAGAGTCTTGTCTGTCACGTTGTGATGATAGTGATGGTCTACACAAGTGGATAGTTTTGTCTGCCAGATTGTGATGATAGTGATGGTCTACACAAGTGGAGAGTCTTGTCTGCCAGGTTGTGATGATAGTGATGATCTACACAAGTGGAGAGTCTTGTCTGCTAGATTGTGATGATAGTAAAGTTCTACACAAGTGGAGAGTCTTGTCTGCCAGGTTGTGATGATAGTGATGGTCTACACAAGTGGAGAGTCTTGTCTGCCAGGTTGTGATGATAGTGATGGTCTACACAAGTGGAGAGTCTTGTCTGCCAGGTTGTGATGATAGTGATGGTCTACACAAGTGGAGAGTCTTGTCTGCCAGATTGTGATGATAGTGATGGTCTACACAAGTGGAGAGTCTTGTCTGCCAGGTTGTGATGATAGTGATGGTCTACACAAGTGGAGAGTCTTGTCTGCCAGGTTGTGATGATAGTGATAGTCTACACAAGTGGAGAGTCTTGTCTGCCAGATTGTGATGATAGTGAAGGTCTACACAAGTGGAGAGTCTTGTCTGCCAGGTTGTGATGATAGTGAAGATCTACACAAGTGGAGAGTCTTGTCTGCCAGGTTGTGATGAAAGTGATGGTCTACACAAGTGGAGTTTTGTCTGCCAGGTTGTGATGATAGTGATGGTCTACACAAGCAGAGAGTCTTGTCTGCCAGGTTGTGGTGATAGTGATGGTCTACACAAGTGGAGAGTCTTGTCTGCCAGGTTGTGATGATAGTAAAGTTCTACACAAGTGGAGAGTCTTGTCTGTCACGTTGTGATGATAGTGATGGTCTACACAAGTGGATAGTTTTGTCTGCCAGATTGTGATGATAGTGATGGTCTACACAAGTGGAGAGTCTTGTCTGCCAGGTTGTGATGATAGTGATGATCTACACAAGTGGAGAGTCTTGTCTGCTAGATTGTGATGATAGTAAAGTTCTACACAAGTGGAGAGTCTTGTCTGCCAGGTTGTGGTGATAGTGATGGTCTACACAAGTGGAGAGTCTTGTCTGCCAGATTGTGATGATAGTGATGGTCTACACAAGTGGAGAGTCTTGTCTGCCAGGTTGTGATGATAGTGATGGTCTACACAAGTGGAGAGTCTTGTCTGCCAGGTTGTGATGATAGTGATGATAGTGATGGTCTACACAAGTGGAGAGTCTTGTCTGCCAGGTTGTGATGATAGTGATGGTCTACACAAGTGGAGAGTCTTGTCTGCCAGGTTGTAATATAAGTGATGATAATGATGATCTACACAAGTGGAGAGTCTTGTCTGCCAGATTGTGATGACAGTGATGGTCTACACAAGTGGAGAGTCTTGTCTGCCAGGTTGTGATGATAGTGATGATAGTGATGGTCTACACAAGTGGAGAGTCTTGTCTGCTAGGTTGTGATGATAGTGATGGTCTACACAAGTGGAGAGTCTTGTCTGCCAGGTTGTGATGATAGTGATGGTCTACACAAGTGGAGAGTCTTGTCTGCCAGGTTGTGATGATAGTGATGTTCTACACAAGTGGAGAGTCTTGTCTGCCAGGTTGTGATGATAGTGATGATAGTGATGGTCTACACAAGTGGAGAGTCTTGTCTGCCAGGTTGTGATGATAGTGATGGTCTACACAAGTGGAGAGTCTTGTCTGCCAGGTTGTGATGACAGTGATGATAGTGATGGTCTACACAAGTGGAGAGTCTTGTCTGCCAGGTTGTGATGACAGTGATGATCTACACAAGTGGAGAGTCTTGTCTGCCAGGTTGTGATGATAGTGATGGTCTACACAAGTGGAGAGTCTTGTCTGCCAGGTTGTGATGATAGTGATGATAGTGATGGTCTACACAAGTGGAGAGTCTTGTCTGCCAGGTTGTGATGATAGTGATGGTCTACACAAGTGGAGAGTCTTGTCTGTCACGTTGTGATGAAGTGATAGTGATGGTCTACACAAGTGGATAGTCTTGTCTGCCAGATTGTGATGATAGTGATGGATCTACACAAGTGGAGAGTCTTGTCTGCCAGGTTGTGATGATAGTGATGGTCTACACAAGTGGAGAGTCTTGTCTGCTAGGATTGTGATGATAGTATGATAGGATGTCTACACAAGTGGAGAGTCTTGTCTGCCAGGTTGTGATGATAGTGATGGTCTACACAAGTGGAGAGTCTTGTCTGCCAGGTTGTGATGATAGTGATGGTCTACACAAGTGGAGAGTCTTGTCTGCCAGGTTGTGATGATAGTGATGATCTACACAAGTGGAGAGTCTTGTCTGCCAGATTGTGATGATAGTGATGGTCTACACAAGTGGAGAGTCTTGTCTGCCAGGTTGTGATGATAGTGATGGTCTACACAAGTGGAGAGTCTTGTCTGCCAGGTTGTGATGATAGTGATGGTCTACACAAGTGGAGAGTCTTGTCTGCCAGATTGTGATGATAGTGATGGTCTACACAAGTGGAGAGTCTTGTCTGCCAGGTTGTGATGATAGTGAAGATCTACACAAGTGGAGAGTCTTGTCTGCCAGGTTGTGATGAAAGTGATGGTCTACACAAGTGGAGTTTTGTCTGCCAGGTTGTGATGATAGTGATGGTCTACACAAGCAGAGAGTCTTGTCTGCCAGGTTGTGATGATAGTGATGGTCTACACAAGTGGAGAGTCTTGTCTGCCAGGTTGTGATGATAGTGATGGTCTACACAAGTGGAGAGTCTTGTCTGCCAGGTTGTGATGATAGTGATGATCTACACAAGTGGAGAGTCTTGTCTGCCAGGTTGTGATGATAGTGATGATAGTGATGGTCTACACAAGTGGAGAGTCTTGTCTGCCAGGTTGTGATGACAGTGATAGTCTACACAAGTGGAGAGTCTTGTCTGCCAGGTTGTGATGATAGTGATGATAGTGATGGTCTACACAAGTGGAGAGTCTTGTCTGCTAGGTTGTGATGATAGTGATGGTCTACACAAGTGGAGAGTCTTGTCTGCCAGGTTGTGATGATAGTGATGGTCTACACAAGTGGAGAGTCTTGTCTGCCAGGTTGTGATGATAGTGATGTTCCTCACAAGTGGAGAGTCTTGTCTGCCAGGTTGTGATGATAGTGATGATCTACACAAGTGGAGAGTCTTGTCTGCCAGGTTGTGATGATAGTGATGATCTACACAAGTGGAGAGTCTTGTCTGCCAGGTTGTGATGATAGTGACAGTCTACTCAGGACCTGGTGATGATTCACAAATGTATGAACTATCAGCATCTGATAGAAGCAACAGCTTGGGAAAGGAACCTGCGATGGGAAGGTTAACCTGGTCAACAAATGCCCACATAAGTTGGATGCGCCAGCCAAAAGGCACCTTTGCTGTCAACAGGCATAAAGCAACTATGTCTAAAAAAACACTCCGGAAGAACGAAGAAAGAAGTCAATGAAGGTGAAGAAGAAGGTGAAGAAGAAGAAGAAGAAGAAGAAGAAGAAGAAGAAGAAGAAGAAGAAGAAGAAGAAGAAGAAGAGAAGAAGAAGAAGAAGAAGAAGAAGAAGAAGAAGAAGAAGAAAAGAAGAAGAAGAAGAAGAAATGAAGAAGAAGAAGAAGAAGAAGAAGAAGAAGAAGAAGAAGAAGAAGAAGAAGAAGAAGAAGAAGAAGAAGAAGAAGAAGAAGAAGAAGAAGAAGAAGAAGAAGAAGAAGAAGAAGAAGAAGAAGAAGAAGAAGAAGAGGAAGAAGAAGAACCTGCACCTATCACTAAAGACCAGAGTGAACAAACCATGTGAGACATGGCCTAAGAACGTCCACTGACAAATGTGAATCAAAGAAAGAGACCTAGGCCACCTGTGACTACCCAATGACAAATGTGAATCAAAGAAAGAGACCTAAGCCACCTGTGACTACCCAATGACAAATGTGAATCAAAGAAAGAGACCTAAGCCACCTGTGACTACCCAATGACAAATGTGAATCAAAGAAAGAGACCTAGGCCACCTGTGACTACCCAATGACAAATGTGAATCAAAGAAAGAGACCTAAGCCACCTGTGACTACCCAATGACAAATGTAAATCAAAGAAAGAGACCTAGGCCACCTGTGACTACCCAAAAAAAACAACTCAAAAATCCTATTTAGATGTCTGCATTAGAGCATTCAGAAAGCAGTGATCTGATTGGTTAAATGTTTCACAACTTTGATGACATGATCATATACTCACTCTTTGCTCTGGAAAATTCAAATTCTGGACATTTCCAAAATCCAGGATGTTGATATCCAAGCTGACATGTGGGAGGATGTTCTAGACATGGGTCCATGGAATGAGAGAACAAAATGTGAGAACTTGAACTAGCAGATGTAACATGCATATAACATACTGATGTCTTAACTGTCTCAGTCACATAGAACATACTTATATCTTAACTGTCTCAGTCACATAGAACATACTGATGTCTTAACTGTCTCAGTCACATAGAACATACTGATGTCTTAACTGTCTCAGTCACATAGAACATACTGATGTCTTAACTGTCTCAGTCACATAGAACATACTGATGTCTTAACTGTCTCAGTCACATTGAACATACTGGTGTCTTAACTGTTACAGTCATATAGATTGTACTGGTGTGTTATCTTAGATTGATCATACCAGATTCTTGATTGTCTCAGTCAGATAGAAGATACTGGTGTGTTGATTGTCTCAGTCAGATTGATTATACTGGTGTCTTGATTGTCTCAGTCAGAGTTAAGATACTGGTGTCTTGATTTGTCTCAGTCAGATATAAAATACTGGTGACTTGATTGTTTCAGTCACACTTAAAATACTGGTGTCTTGATTGTCTCAGTCAGACTTAAGATACTGGTGTCTTGATAGTCTCAGTTAAAGTTAAGATACTGGTGTCTTGATTGTCTCAGTTAGAGTTAAGATTCTGGTATCTTGATTGTCTCAGTCGCATTTAAGATACTGGTGTCTTGATTGTCTCAGTTAGAGTTAAGATTCTGGTATCTTGATTGTCTCAGTCGCATTTAAGATACTGGTGTCTTGATTGCCTCAGTCAGACTTAAGATACTGGTGTCTTGATTTTCTCAGTTAAAGTTAAGATACTGGTGTCTTGATTGTCTCAGTTAGAGTTAAGATTCTGGTATCTTGATTGTCTCAGTCGCATTTAAGATACTGGTGTCTTGATTGTCTCAGTCAGAGTTAAGATACAGATGTCTTGATTGTCTCAGAGAAAATGTGACTGTCAAAACACAAGTGTATTAAATTCAATACAGTCATACAACTGACTGAACTCATAGTCAGGTCAAAACAAACAGTCACCTCAACAAAGTCATACAACTGACTGAACTCATGGTCAGGTCAAAACAAACAGACACTTCAACAAAGTCATACGACTGATAGAAGTCACAGTGATGTCATAAACCATCACCTCAACAAACTCATACGACATACAGAATGCATGGTCAGGTCACACAGTAAATGAACTCACAATGACATCAGAGTGAAAGCTGTCATTAAAATATTCATCCACTGACTGGATATCCCGAGGATTTGGATTACATCTGAGGATGGCCTAAAAGAAATTTAAAAAAAACAAAATTTAGATACACCATAGCAACTTTGTTCATTGCTTGCATCATTCAGTAGTCTTTTAGCATACTACACATCAACCTACATGGCATTTGTTCAGTGGTTCATGAATCACAAATGAATAAACATGGACACTTATTGCCTTTCCGGTCAGCTGTGAAATTTGTGGTGTGATTCGTTTTCTTCAAGCAGAAGGTCGAAATGCAACAAAGAATCAACGTTGATTGTGTAGGGTGTATGGTGATAATGTTAACAGTGACAGTTCTGTGAGGGATTGGTGCAGGAAGTTCAGGGATGGACGTAAAGATGTGATAACGAACGAACGAACAAACAAACAAACTTTATTTTCAAAGGGTTAAGAATTGGGCACGCAGGCCCGTCTAACATTTGATAAGGGTGGACAAGGACAACATTCATGTGTGACAGATGAGCTCATTCACAGAAGTCAACCAGTTGTAGTGGAAAAGCACCGTTTAAGAATTTCATATCTTTCTACAGAATTTCCACACATTTCTAGGACTAGTCTGTTTCGAATTGTCACAGAGAGGTTAGGTTACTACAAATTCTGTTCACGGTGGGTACCAAAGCAACTGACTGACGTTCACAAAGCTCAAAGAATGGGCTCAGCTTTGATGTTCCTTCTGCGCTACTGGGAAGAGGAGGATGCATTTCTTGACAGAATATTGACTGGGGACGAGACATGGATTCACTTCATGAATGCAGAGATGAGGGAACAGTTAAAACAGTGGATGCATACTCATTCTCCAAACAAGCCCAAACAATTCAAGCAAACATTTTCACAACAAAAAATGATGGTTACAGTGTTCTGGGACTGCAAGGGCATTTTGTTGTCGGAATTCATGACACAAGAGACCACAAGAATGTCAGAAGTTTATTGTGAAACACTGAAGAAGTTTCGTCAGTTGATCCAAAACAAAAGGTGCAGAATGCTCACCAGTGGCGTCATTATGTTGCACGACACGCGAGGTTCCACATTGCTGCTCACACAAAGACTTTACTTAAGCAGTTTAAGTGGGAAATTTTCAAGCACCCCTCTTATAGCCTGGACGTGGCACCAGGCGATTATCATCTCTTCTGCAAGATGAAGG
Organism: Cepaea nemoralis; assembly: GCA_014155875.1. NCBI lineage: Eukaryota > Metazoa > Mollusca > Gastropoda > Stylommatophora > Helicidae > Cepaea > Cepaea nemoralis. The sequence goes on along the minus strand of JACEFZ010019047.1, from coordinate 897,825 downwards.
TCTGGCTGGCTACCCAGCGCTTCGACACTGCTGAGGAGCTCATGGATGGAGTCAACAACTGGCTGAGTAGCACCGTTCCTTGACGAGAGGTTACAAACACTCGTGCCATGGTACAACAAGTGCCTGAATTTAGGTGGTGATTATGTGGAAAATAATGCAGTGATGTATGTAACTTTTATATGTATTTAGATGTTATTGTCAATTTGTTTAAATGTTTACCAGCCAATCGGAGGTTGATTTTGGAATAGCGCTTGTATTATGCATGCTGGCTTTCTGGTCAATGCAGGATCTGACTGGTCAGAAGCCTGTCTGATCATCTTTTAGTTGTTTGCATATAGCATTCCTTAGTCTCTCCAGAATGATGCTACTTAATCTTTTCCCAGGAACTGACAATAACGTGATTCCTCTATAATTTTAACACTTTTTCTCTCCAATCTACTGATATTTCTTCAGTTTCCCAGACTGCTAAATAATAATCATCATCATCATCTTCCACTTCTGCCATCAAGCGTAGTGGGGAGGAATAATTTGCATTCCAGCGCCCAGTGGGCGGCACTAGATAGTGTCATTCCGTGTGGTTGTACAATGTCTTTGATGTCGTCAATCCATTTTCTTCTTGGACGTTTGGTCTCGTCGCAGATGATCTTTGTTGTAAGGCCAGTGATGCTAAATAATGTGTGTAATAATTCAGGAGAGGTATTTATCAGTCAGATTTTTAAGAGCATGCATCTTTCCCATTGCAACATACGCCTGTGAGACCTGGACACTTACTAAACAAGCTGAACAGCGCATAAATGTCTTTGAATATAAATGTTATAGACGAGTTCTAAGAATATCTTGGGTAAAGAAAAGAACAAATACATCCATACTTCAAGAGCTGAATATTGAAGAAGGCTGGCTATTAAAGATAATAAAACAAAGAAAATTTAAATATTTTGGTCACTTGATACTCACAAAAGTTTGGAGAGAACAAAAATGGAAGGGTATATGCCTGGGAAGAGAGGAGGAGGAAGAAGGCCAAAGAGAAGATGGGTGCAGGATGTGGCGGATGATCTCCAGATATGTGTATCGGACGCGGGACATCTTGCTTATGATCGAGAGGTTTTTGTTATGGGAGCGAGGTTCTGCAAAGGACATGCTACTGAATGTTAGTTAGTCTTTCCTCTTGAGCCTAAGGCAGCGCATAGGGCAGAAGTCCTGTCTCTCCATGCTTGGCGGTTCGCTGCTACCTGTTGTAGATCTTGGATATTTACTTGGCCATTGAATGAGCCTTCTCTGATGATGGTTCTACGCAGGGTCTCTCTTGGTCTTCCCCGTTTTCTTTTCCCTACTGGTGACCATATGAGGGCTTGGTAGGGGAGTCTTGACTTGTCCATTCTGAGTACATGGCCGATGTAGTTCCAAATGAATGAATTTATATTGGCTTTAGTAGCTTCTGCTGCGATGCCATCTGGACCAGGGGGATTCCCATCTTTTTGTAGTTTGATAGCTTTTCTAATTTCTTCTTTAGATTGGCTTCTCACAGCTGATATTCAGCTTCCCTTATACAGTTTTGGTATCTGGAGGGTCATTTGGGACTAGTCTATTCAGAAGTTGCTCAAAGTATTCACATACTGTACATTAGATCTTCAATGTTGGAGAGAACGTTCCCTCGACTATTTTTGACAAGTCCACTTGGTTGATTAACTGATTCAGTACTGTCAAATGTGACCTTCCATTTCTACAGAAGGAGGATATAATGCCATTCTAGGGTCTTCGTGTTATTTGTTTTGTTTCGCAATTATCTTCTCCAATGTCAATGCTCAGTGAATGAAAATAACATTATAATAATTGTTCATTTGATTGTGTACTGTGTTTGGTCCAAACCTACTTGTTGTTTGTCACCGAATCAGTGAAATATTCTCCTACTATTTTCCTTGTGGCTCTGTTAAGGTCTTTTTAACTGCTGCTATTTTTGCCTCTCATGCTAGTGCAATTATATATTGTCTTTCATCTGCCCCTATTCGCTTTAATGATTTTGAGCGTTATCTATACTTCACGTTTTCATTCCCTTTTATTTTTCAAGGACAATTGGAGGTCACAAAGTGTAGGCCTGTTCTTCAAATTTGCAATTACAAAAACAGAGAATGTTGCAGTAAATAGACTTCATCAGCAAAAACAATAGTTAGTTGCATGTCCTTTACATTGTGTTGCATAATCCCAAAATGCTAATCTTATATATTTCATATCATATTTAATTTCCTCTACACTTGCGTTACTTTTCCCAATTCATGCATCATCATCTTCCAGTACATTGCCGACTGGCGTGGGGGATTATGCCTCTCTACAAATTATGATCTCATGGATCAATCTGTGTGTTGACTCCATTCCGTGCCATGACACTTGACTGTCAAGAATCTTCTCATGTTGTCTTCCTCTATCTCTCTTTCCGCAAATCTTTCCAGTTGTCAGAACATGTTGCAGTGTCTGTCTTCTCATAACGTGGCCAAAAAATGATGACTGCCTCTTTCTGATGTTTGTGATAAGTTGTCTATGTGACTCAGGTTCCCTTAATGTCATGAGTACTCATTTTGGTTGTCCAATTAATTTCCAGCATTATTCAAAATAAAATTCATACATAGTTGTATCATTCCAGGTGCCAATTCAAAAGATTTTACTCAGTCAAAAGAGGTAAGTGTATAGATATATATATATATAAGTATATAGATTAATTTAAAGCTGAAAATATTTCAGAAATGAAACAAATTTTTTGTGACATTCAGAATTTAAAACTACTTTCAAAACTGTATATAGGATAAACCATACACTTTTCATTTTCACTTCAAGAGAATTATACTAAAACAGGCAACAATTTTCCCACTGCTCAAATCCAACTAGAAAAGTCTAAAGCAAACAAATTTCTAAACAAATAACAGAAAGTGAGAACTGTGACCTTGTCTTCAGCAAGGATAACATCTAAACATCCGTTCTCATCCATTTGCAACCGCCCAGACTGCAGCAGTTCATTCAGTTGCTGAAAAATCATCAAACAATTAATTAATTAAATAAATGCTTCATCTTAATCACAAAATCACAACGATTATAATTTCAAACAAGCAAAATGAATGGCTTCATGTAATTATTGTCATACAACATGACATTGTAGCACTATTATTATTCAACAACTAGCAGAGAAAGAGAATGTAATGTCTGTGTTCACTGTCCACTAACAGAGGGAAAGATCTGCCACTTATTCCTCCAGACATTCAGACCTACATGTGATGGCCCTTTCACATCACAGACCTACAAAATGTGAAGGCACTATCACATCACATACCTACAAAATTTGATGGCCCTTTCACATCACAGACCTACACAATGTGATGGCACTTTCACATCACAGACCTGCAAAATGTGATGACCATATCACATTACAGACCTACAAAATATGAAGGCCCTATCACTTCACATACCTACAAAATGTGATGGCACTATCACATCACAGACCTACAAAATGTGAAGGCCCTGTCACATCACAGACCTACAAAATGTGAAGGCCCTATCACATCACAGACCTACAAAATGTGAAGACCTTATCACATCACAGACCTACAATATGTGAAGGCCCTATCACATCACAGACCTACAAAATGTGAAGGCCCTATCACGTCACAGACTACAAAATGTGGATAGCACTATCACATCACAGACTACAAAATGTGCTGCCCTCTCACATCACAGACCTACAAAAGTGCTGGCCTATCACATCACAACCTACAAAATGTGATAGCACTATCACATCACAGACCTACAAAATGTGCTGAGCCCTCTACAATCACAGACTACAAAATGTGCTGGCCCTATCACATCACAGACCTACAAAATGTGATAGTGCTATAACATCCCAGACCTACAAAATGTGATAAGCACTATAACATCACAGACCTACAAAATGTGATGCACTATCACATCACAGACCTACAAAATGTGATAGCACTATCACATCACAGACCTACAAAATGTAAAAGCACTATAACATCACAGACCTACAAAATGTGATGCCATATCACATCCCAGACCTACAAAATGTGATGGCACTATCACATCACAGACCTACAAAATGTGATGGTTCTATCACATCACAGACCTACAAATTGTGATGACCCTATCACATCACAGACCTACAAAATGTGATGGTTCTATCACATCACAGACCTACAAATTGTGATGACCCTATCACATCACAGACCTACAAAATGTGATGGTTCTATCTCATCACAGACCTACAAATTGTGATGACCCTATCACATCACAGACCTACAGCAGATTCCTGTTTAGGGACATGTGTTGTTTAATCAGAGAACTATCAGAGAAAATCAGACAAATGTCAGAAAAAAATTCAGAGAATCATTAGAAATGGAAACTCTGGGTCCGCTCAGTTTGAGTCCAAAGTGTTAAAGAAAGGTGATTCTGAACAAGGCTTTTCTAAAAGAATTTGGGATGAGGAGATGAAGAAGTATGACTTTTCAACAACACATTAGGTAGGAGTTGTGCAGAGTTGTTTTCACATGTGCTGCCCAGAAAGACACATGATAATGATCAGTAGACACAATGTGATGGCCCTATCACATCACAGACCTACACAATGTGATATCAGGTATCAGGTATCACTTTCATCATAATTGAAGCTGGGATACAGCATGTGTTTCTTACACCATAATTGAAAGCTGGGAGGCAGCATATATTTCTTTTGCCATAATTGAAAACTGGGATGGAACAGACAACTTTCTTAGATAAAGTGAACACTGACAGGGAATATATATTACTTTCATCATATGTGGAATGTTGACAGGGAACATCTATTACTTTTATCATATGTGGAATGTTGACAGGGAATATATACTACTATCATCAAATGTGGAATGTTGGCAGGGAACATTAATTACTTTCATCACATGTGGAATGTTGACAGTGAACATCTATTACTTTCATCATATGTGGAATGTTGACAGGGAACATCTATTATTACTTTTATCATATGTGGAATGTTGACAGGGAATATATACTACTATCGTTGTATGTGGAATGTTGACAGGGAACATTGATTACTTTCATCATGGGTGAATGTTGACAGGGAACATCTATTACTTCCATCATATGTGAAATGTTGACAGGGAACATCTATCACTTTTATCACATGTGGAATGTTGACAGGGGTTATATACTACTATCATCATACGTGGAATGTTGACAGGGAACATAGATTACTTTCATCATATGTCGAATGTGGACAGGGAACATACATTACTTTCATTATATGTGGAGTGTTGATAGGAAACATCTATTACTTTCATCATATGTGGAATGTTGAAAGGGAACATCTATTACTTTCATCAAATGTGTGAATGTTGACAGGGAACATATATTACTTCCATCAAATATGGAATGTTGACAGGGAACATATATTACTTTCATTATATGTGGAGTGTTGACAGGGAACATCTATTACTTTTATCATGTGTGGAATATTGATTCTTGTTACAGATGATGGCTATTTTCAAATTTGAAAATTCTGATAACTTGTCTGTTTGGTATTGTTAGCAAATGTTGGGGCAGGGACACACAGATATATGCACACATGAAGACATACACATATACATAAACATATATATATATATACATACATATATACACACACAGACACCCACCTGGGCTTCACCACCATACAAATGTGGACTAAGAAAACAAGCAGCTGACCACTCTTCTGTGGGTCTACCCTGTGTACAGTGTCTTCTGTGGCACTACCCTGTGTACAGTGTCTTCTGTGGCACTACCCTGTGTACAGTGTCTTCTGTGGCACTACCCTGTGTACAGTGTCTTCTGTGGCACTACCCTGTGTACAGTGTCTTCTGTGGCACTACCCTGTGTACAGTGTCTTCTGTGGCACTACCCTGTGTACAGTGTCTTCTGTGGCACTACCCTGTGTACAGTGTCTTCTGTGGCACTACCCTGTGTACAGTGTCTTCTGTGGGACTACCCTGTGTGGCACTACCCTGTGTGGGACTACCCTGTGTGGCACTACCCTGTGTACAGTGTCTTCTGTGGCACTACCCTGTGTGGTACTACCCTGTGTGGGACAACCCTGTGTGGCACTACCCTGTGTGGGACTACCCTGTGTAGATCTACCCTGTGTACAGTGTCTTCTGTGGCACTACCCTGTGTGGCACTACCCTGTGTGGGACAACCCTGTGTACAGTGTCTTCTATGACACTACCCTGTGTGGAACTACCCTGTGTGGCACTACCCTGTGTGGCACTACCCTGTGTGGCACTACCCTGTGTGGCACTACCCTGTGTGGGACTACCCTGTGTGGAACTACCCTGTGTGGCACTACCCTGTGTACAGTGTCTTCTGTGGCACTACCCTGTGTGGCACTATCCTGTGTGGAACTATCCTGTGTGGAACTACCCTGTGTGGCACTACCCTGTGTACCGTGTCTTCTGTGGAACTACCCTGTGTGAAACTGCCCTGTGTGGCACTGCCCTGTGTGGGACTACCCTGTGTACAGTGTCTTCTGTGGAACTACCCTGTGTGACACTACCCTGTGTGGAACTACCCTGTGTGGCACTACCCTGTGTGGCACTACCCTGTGTGGAACTACCCTGTGTGGGACTACCCTGTGTACAGTGTCTTCTGTGGAACTACCCTGTGTGGCACTACCCTGTGTGGAACTACCCTGTGTGGCACTACCCTGTGTGGCACTACCCTGTGTGGAACTACCCTGTGTGGAACTACCCTGTGTGGCATTACCCTGTGTGGCACTACCCTGTGTGGCACTACCCTGTGTGAAACTACCCTGTGTGGCACTACCCTGTGTACAGTGTCTTCTGTGGCACTACCCTGTGTGGCACTACCCTGTGTGGAACTACCCTGTGTGGAACTACCCTGTGTGGAACTACCCTGTGTGGCACTACCCTGTGTGGCACTACCCTGTGTGGAACTACCCTGTGTGGAACTACCCTGTGTACAGCGTCTTCTGTGGCACTACCCTGTGTACAGTGTCTTCTGTGGCACCACCCTGTGTCGCACTACCCTGTGTGGGACTACCCTGTGTGGCACTACCCTGTGTGGCACTACCCTGTGTACAGTGTCTTCTGTGGCACTACCCTGTGTACTGTGTCTTCTGTGGCACTGCCCTGTGTACAGTGTCTTCTGTGGCACTAGCCTGTGTGGAACTACCCTGTGTGGCACTACCCTGTGTACAGTGTCTTCTGTGGCACTACCCTGTGTGGAACTACCCTGTGTGGCACTGCCCTGTGTACAGTGTCTTCTGTGGCACTACCCTGTGTACAGTGTCTTCTGTTGAACTACCCTGTGTACAGTGTCTTCTGTGGAACTACCCTGTGTGGCACTACCCTGTGTACAGTGTCTTCTGTGGAACTACCCTGTGTGGCACTACCCTGTGTACAGTGTCTTCTGTGGAACTACCCTGTGTGGCACTACCCTGTGTACAGTGTCTTCTGTGGAACTACCCTGTGTATAGTGTCTTCTGAGGCACTACCCTGTGTGGCACTACCCTGTGTACAGTGTCTTCTGTGGAACTACCCTGTGTGGCACTACCCTGTGTACAGTGTCTTCTGTGGAACTACCCTGTGTATAGTGTCTTCTGAGGCACTACCCTGTGTGGCACTACCCTGTGTACAGTGTCTTCTGTGGCACTACCCTGTGTGGCACTACCCTGTGTGGAACTACCCTGTGTGGAACTACCCTGTGTGGAACTACCCTGTGTGGCACTACCCTGTGTGGCACTACCCTGTGTGGAACTACCCTGTGTGGAACTACCCTGTGTACAGTGTCTTCTGTGGCACTACCCTGTGTACAGTGTCTTCTGTGGCACTACCCTGTGTCGCACTACCCTGTGTGGGACTACCCTGTGTGGCACTACCCTGTGTGGCACTACCCTGTGTACAGTGTCTTCTGTGGCACTACCCTGTGTACTGTGTCTTCTGTGGCACTGCTCTGTGTACAGTGTCTTCTGTGGAACTACCCTGTGTGACACAACCCTGTGTGGAACTACCCTGTGTGGCACTACCCTGTGTGGCACTACCCTGTGTGGAACTACCCTGTGTGGGACTACCCTGTGTACAGTGTCTTCTGTGGACTACCCTGTGTGGCACTACCCTGTGTGGAACTACCCTGTGTGGAACTACCCTGTGTGGCACTACCCTGTGTGGCACTACCCTGTGTGAACTACCCTGTGTGGAACTACCCTGTGTGGCACTACCCTGTGTGGCACTACCCTGTGTGGCACTACCCTGTGTGAAACTACCCTGTGTGGCACTACCCTGTGTACAGTGTCTTCTGTGGCACTACCCTGTGTGGCACTACCCTGTGTGGAACTACCCTGTGTGGAACTACCCTGTGTGGAACTACCCTGTGTGGCACTAACCCTGTGTGGCACTACCCTGTGTGGAACTACCCTGTGTGGAACTACCTGTGTAACAGCGTCTTCTGTGGCACTACCCTGTTACAGTGTCTTCTGTGGCACCACCCTGTTGTCGCACTACCCTGTGTGGGACTACCCTGTGTGGGACTACCCTGTGTGGCACTACCCTGTGTGGCACTACCCTGTGTACAGTGTCTTCTGTGGCACTACCCTGTGTACTGTGTCTTCTGTGGCACTGCCCTGTGTACAGTGTCTTCTGTGGCACTAGCCTGTGTGGAACTACCCTGTGTGGCACTACCCTGTGTACAGTGTCTTCTGTGGCACTACCCTGTGTGGAACTACCCTGTGTGGCACTGCCCTGTGTACAGTGTCTTCTGTGGCACTACCCTGTGTACAGTGTCTTCTGTGGAACTACCCTGTGTACAGTGTCTTCTGTGGAACTACCCTGTGTGGCACTACCCTGTGTACAGTGTCTTCTGTGGAACTACCCTGTGTGGCACTACCCTGTGTACAGTGTCTTCTGTGGAACTACCCTGTGTGGCACTACCCTTGGTACAGTGTCTTCTGTGGAACTACCCTGTGTATAGTGTCTTCTGAGGCACTACCCTGTGTGGCACTACCCTGTGTACAGTGTCTTCTGGTCTGTGGCACTACCCTGTGTGGCACTACCCGTGTGGAACTACCCTGTGTGGAACTACCCTGTGTGGAACTAACCCTGTGTGGCACTACCCTGTGTGGCACTAACCTGTGTGGTACTACCCTGTGTGGAACTACCCGGTGTACGTGTCTTCTGTGGCACTACCCTGTGTACAGTGTCTTCTGTGGCACTACCCTGTGTCGCACTACCCTGTGTGGGACTACCCTGTGTGGCACTACCCTGTGTGGCACTACCCTGTGTACAGTGTCTTCTGTGGCACTACCCTGTGTACTGTGTCTTCTGTGGCACTGCCCTGTGTACAGTGTCTTCTGTGGCACTACCCTGTGTGGAACTACCCTGTGTGGCACTACCCTGTGTACAGTGTCTTCTGTGGCACTACCCTGTGTACAGTGTCTTCTGTGGAACTACCCTGTGTACAGTGTCTTCTGTGGAACTACCCTGTGTGGCACTACCCTGTGTACAGTGTCTTCTGTGGAACTACCCTGTGTGGCACTACCCTGTGTACAGTGTCTTCTGTGGAACTACCCTGTGTATAGTGTCTTCTGAGGCACTACCCTGTGTGGCACTACCCTGTGTATAGTGTCTTCTGAGGCACTACCCTGTGTGGCACTACCCTGTGTATAGTGTCTTCTGAGGCACTACCCTGTGTGGGACTACCCTGTGTATAGTGTCTTCTGTGGCACTACCCTGTGTGGGACTACCCTGTGTGGCACTACCCTGTGTGGGACTACCATGTATACAGTGTCTTCTGTGGCACTGCCCAGTGTGGGACTACCCTGTGTACAGTGTCGTCTATGGCACTGCCCTGTGTCGAGTCAACATTGAAAGATACATTGGCCCACTGCATCATCAGCAGGACACTCCAAGCTGTGTGCAACTAAAGAGGGCGGCGGCAGCGGCAGCAGCAGCAGAAGCAGCAGCAGAAGAAAAGGAGGAGGAAGAAGAAGAAGAAGAAGAAGAAGAAGAAGAAGAAGAAGAAGAAGAAGAAGAAGAAGAAGAAGAAGAAGAAGAAGAAGAAGAAGAAGAAGAAGAAGAAGAAGAAGAAGAACCACAAGCACCTGTGCTTAGGGAAGAGTTACAAGTAAACTCATGCAGTTTAAAGGCATCATCAGAAAGAATGAGTGCAAACTAACCTCTGGCGGCATCACTGACAGTCCCCTCTCCACAAGAGTCTGGTAGCAGGCCAAGTGCTGTTTCTGGAGTACAGGTGGTTTGATGATGTCAGAGTGACATGTTGCCAGTATGTCTAGGTACAGTGGCGGCTGTAATTTAACAATTAGATTAAAGACAAATGGATAGTTGGATAGAATAGGAGATGTTCAAATCAAGCATTTTAAATACTGCAAAAATGACATGTGGAACCACACAAAAACGCAAAACACGGATAAAGAAAATAACAAGTTGGTGGAACACAGAAGTAAAGAAAGCGGTAAAACAAAAAAAGGAAAATTATAAAAAGTGGTTAAAGAGCAAACAGGAATGTGATTACAGAGAATATAGAATAGCGAGAAGACATGTGAATAGAATAGTAAAGAGGGGAAAACAAAAAGACTGGGAAGATTATGGAGAAACCCTAAATAAAAACTACAAGGAGGCAACTAGAAACTTCTACAAAAATATAAGTACAATGCGAACCAGAGGAGAACCTTTTGACCCAACTGAAATAATTAACAGCGAAAATGGAGAACCAATAAGTGAACAAAAACAAATCCTATTAAGATGGAAGCAGTATTTTGAACAACTTCTCAACATCCCATCAGATGTCACATGAATTCAAGAAACCTACGCAGATGCCACCGAAGAACTAGAACCAGACATACTAAAAGAAGAATTTATAGAAGCCATCAGATTAGCCCCATTGATCAAATCACCGGGACAAGATGAAATACCAAATGAACTAATTAAAGCAGCAAGAGAAGTAGAAACAGCATGGCTACATAGACTATTCAACCATGTTTGGGTAGAACAACAGACACCACGAGATTGGGGAAATGCCATAATTATCCCAATTTGGAAAAACAAAGGCAGCAAAAGAGATTGCACACAATGCAGAGGCATTTCACTGTTGAGTCATACTGGGAAAATATTTTATAAAATTCTTGAGAAAAGATTACGAACAACTATAGAACCCCAGCTATGTGAAACACAACTTGGATTTAGGAAAAACAAAGGAAGCACATTTTTACTCTTAGACAACTTATAGAAAAATCAATCGACCAAGAAAAGGCATTTGATAGAGTATATAGAAACCAGCTGTGGGAAATCCTTAAACAATATGGAGAGTACACATCTAACAAACCTATGTAGAAGCTTATACAACAATAGTGAATGCTTAGTGAGGGCAACTGGAGGACACTCAGAACCCTTCACCATAAGATCTGGAGTATGACATGGTTGTGTCCTGTCCCCTCTCTTGTTTATAACATATATAGACAACATATGTTAAAAAAAACAGCCAAACAGATACTGCAAGAATACAGCATGACAAGACCACAGAATAAGAACCATCTGCAAATCTAACCATTAAATAACTCCTGTTTGCGGACGACCAGCCACTAATAGCAAAATCAGAAGCTGAATTACAAGACCACATGAATAGTCTAAACGAAATGTGTAGGGAACATGACATTAAAATCAGCACAAGCAAAACAGAGGTAATGACTATAACAAAAGAAGAAAAAACAACAACAATTCACCTAAACGAACATCCCTTGAAAGAAGTAAAGAGTTTCAAGTACCAAGGAAGTATAATATCATCAAATGGCAGATCAGAAGACGAGATTGAAAATAGATGCAATAAGGCAAACCAACTCATTGGACAAATGACACCAATACTAAAGAACAAACATGTATCAATAACTACTAAGAAAGCACTTTACAACACAATCTTTCTACCAACTCTGTGCTACCAATGCCAAACCTGGACAATGATAGAAAAAGAGAAAATAAAAATCACAACAACAGAAATGAGATTCCTGAGAAGAATACTCAATGTATCAAGAAGACATAAGATCAGAAATGAAGAAATCAGGACTAAAGTGGGGGTTATAGCAGCACTAAATTTTATTAGAAAGTAGCAAGTCAAATGGTTTGGCCATGCAAGTAGATTACCATTCAACAGCATACCATAACAAGCAATGATGTACAGATCAGATGGAAAAAGAGGAAGTTGGACAGAGGGAATAGCAGAGTCCACGGGAATATCGATACATGAAGCCCATAATTTGGCACTCTCACGATGTTTATACTTCACCTCGACACCGCAAGGTACAAGAGGAACATGATGAGATAAGATGAGGATAGTTGTTTAATATTTTCATTGCTCTTAAACTCTCAGATGGTCACAGTACACTATCCGGTGGGGGAGATAATCAAAGCAACACAGTCTGAAATGTATGACTTTCGCAGAGGTCAAACATACACATATAACAAAATACAAATATTATGCCAGATTTCTTCAGCATGTCCTGGCTAATCTGGAGAAAAATAATCACACATATGTTGAGTGATATAAATAAATAAGATTGATAACACATGTCATGTTGAGTGATTCACATGAAGAATAGTCAATCACACATGTCATGTTGAGTGGTAGACATAAAGAAAAGTCAATCACATTGCAACAGTACTCTCACTCAGAAACCTTAGGAGAAAATACAGCTGGGCATTGACGGTGGTCAACCAAACCGGATTACTGAATCTCAGGTAGGACCCCTGCCTGATTCTAAGCAACATTTTTCCCCATGTAAGAGGGGAAACTTTTCTAAAGAGCCAGTTTTAGCAGCGGAAACTACCAACCACGCTGTTAATGCAGAGGCAGACTGTTATCGACAGATAGCACCCAAACGGGGCTGCCAGGAGATAATTTGTGGCAGGTCAAACAAAATAACGCATCTCATGTTCTCATAGGGAGATGCGAGAACATAATATTCCCAGAAGAGATATCCTGAAATAAGACTGAATTGGGGGTTGCCCTCTCTGAGACCGCTTTGAAACAAAAGTTCGGAGGTACCTCACTTTTGTTTGTGTGGGGGTCTCTGTAATGAAACCGAAGTGGGTCTATGGCGGGTCAACGTATTCCCCACTTTTCCAACCCTGTAAAGTGGCTTTACCAAATCGTGCATGCGTGCGTGCATGCGTGCATGTGTGCGCACGCACGTGGGAGGAGGGAAGGGTTGGTTGGGGGAGGGGGGGGGGGGGGGGGGGGGGAGTTCTCTTGATCTATGACGTACTTAGACAGTTCCCTTTTCTCTCTCGAATTCTGTATAGGGGGAATTAGTGTAACTCTCTAGTTCCAGAGAAACAGAAATAAACTGTCAAACTGTATGTGAAGACTTCTGGAGTAAAATCCGTATATCCCGGATGTATTTGAGAATTGTGAATTCTCTTTACCTCGTTTTTGAAGTATCGTGGAAATATTTGGCATGTATCAGAAATTAGGAATATAACATCTTGTCAGACCAGAGAGTGTGATTCGATGACAAGTCACTGAAACAAGGAGGTCGCTTACATAAGCTGTATTAAATGCATCATCTGGTACACCAGAGGATGATCTACAGTGAAAGTCAGTAGATGTCAAATCATCACTCTAAATCTGTTGGCTGTCTAATTCTTAATTTAAATAACCCCCTTTATAGCTGAGCTGGTCTCTGTGGCTAAGGGCATTCAAACGCGGTTTGTGAGCCTGTGTATCCAGGTAGGAAATACAGCGGTGCTGGTTTTTTTCCGAAAAAGGTATAGGAGCCGGTCGTTCAGAAAGCAATGGCAAACTACTGAATGTAAAATTTGCCCAGGAATCATGAACAGTGAAAATGCTGGGGTTGACTGCTATGCCCTGTGAAGGACATGCAACTTAATTTATTATTATAGCTGAGGACTGGCGAGAAGACTTATAACCTCCAGTCAGCCGGGACCTAAGACTGGGCCAGCAAGACAAGTCACTCCAAAGAAACATTACGCTGAGAGCAAGAGTCCAGACCAGAGAAGAGGTCAAAGAGTCAGACATGTGACGAGACACCCAGGACACCAGTCTGATGTGCCTAGTAGGAGTTACCCAGTATCAGATGACCTCCTCTCATAAACCCTGCATCTGTACCATATAGTAGGTGGTCCACTACTGGAGTTACCCAGTATCAGATGACCTCTCCTAAACCCTGCATCTGTACCATATAGTAGGTGGTCCACTACTGGATTTACCCAGTATCAGATGACCTCCTCTCCTAAACCATGCATCTGTACCATATAGTAGGTGGTCCACTACTGGAGTTACCCAGTATCAGATGACCTCCTCTCCTAAACCCTTCATCTGTACCATATAGTAGGTGGTCCACTACTGCTTCTCAAGTGGCTGGATGATGAACCAGCTCACAGGACCAGTCTCAGTTTGAAAGTTTTGTTTCTTTTTATTTTCTCGATGTAGCAACGTTAGAGACTGAATCTGGATTAAAGATTCTCTTTCTCTTGTTATCAAGTTGAGTTGTTCGTGGTAGTGAATGTAAGTGTCTGTCCCATATAGTCATATACATTCACATCAGTCATCCTGAATTCATTGCAGGTTGACAGGTATCAACAGGAGACAGAAGACCAACCTATAGAGAAGTATACTATGCCACAAGGACTGAGGATCCAACCTTCATTTTGTGACAATGTCTCTTTCTCTTTGTTGTGTTTAATGTTCTACTTTCATAGGCCTTTCTGGGAAATCATTGGCAGTTCCACCGGCAGTCCAAGGTGTCTGTAACATTCATCTCGGAAACCAATTCTGTAGCACTGAAGCTCTTCCTAATGTGTTTTAATGGACAGATATCAAACAGACACACACAGACTCATGCAGGATGAACCACTCACCTGGTTGTGAACCAGAAAGGCAACTCGTCTGTAATAGTTGATGGGATACTGTGGCACAAACCGCAGCTGAACAGCCTCTCGAGAACTTGGTTTTATCAATCCACTGACCACAGAAAAATGGAACACCGACTCCTCGCAGTCCACTTCAAACTGGTCAGGAAATATGGCAAGAATATTTGTAAACACAAGTTCAGGATTGTTCTCACATCATGGTTGGTTGGTTGGGTGGGTGGGTTGGTTGGTTGGGTGGGTGGGTTGGTTGGTTGGTTGGCTGGTTAATTGTTGGTTGGTTGGTTGGCTGGTTGATTGTTGGTTGGTTGGTTGGTTGGCTGTTGATTGGTTGGTTGGTTGCATGGGTGATTGTTGGTTGGTTGCATGGGTGATTGTTGGTTGGTTGGTTGGTTGGCTGGTTGGTTGGTTGGTTGGTTGTTGGTTGGTGGTTGGTTGGTGGTTGGTTTGGTTGGTTGATTGGTTGGTTCATCCATTGATTAGTTCATCCATTGGGTGGTTCATCCATTGGTTAGTTGATCCATTGGTTGGTCCGTCCATTGGTTAGTTCCTCCACTGGTTGGTTCTATCACAGGTTATAATAAAACCTTTACCATGTGTATAGTTCAATGCTGAATATAATGACACCTTCATCATATTGTTGAAGATAGATAATATCTACCATTTTCTCATGTAAAATCATTTGTACCATCTCAACAGATATTACCTACCATTCTCTCACCTGAAGTCACCTGTACTGTCTCAACTGACGACCCAACCACTCACTCAGGTGATAAAGTCCCTGCCCTCTCACCTGATACACAGCTTCTACATCAGAATTGTTGACAATATCAAACAACGCCACCGCAGAGAAACCCAAGTCAGTTTCCTTGAATGTGACGCAGTACGTGTTAAGCTCCACACAAGGCCCTGCCAACATAGACACCATGAGATGGTTAGTTGTAGGCAACCACATGAAGATTAGTAGTAGCAAATATTCACCCACAATCTCAACATTGTTATTATTATGAGGGAAAGTCATTAAGTTTCAGGCATTTTATTATAAAGTTCATAGAAGAGTATGGACAACGGAAAATCTTATTTTAGGAAACAAACTGGTTCTTAAGCAATACCCCCAATAGGGTTCTTTAAGATCAAGTAGTTGCGTGATTACAAAATGGCTGCCCTACTATCATCTTGCATCGTGGAAGAACAACAAGGTGTTATTCATTTTGTGTGGTCAGAGGGTGTGAAAGCTTTTGAAATCTATACAAGAATGATGATTCAGTATGTACACAGTTGTCTGAGTCAGGAAAATATGTATGAATCAGTAAACAGATTTCAAAGGAAACATCTGTTGTCTCCAGTAAAGAAAAAACATCTAGACGCAGGAATCCGCTGGGAAAGTCATGATGAGCACCTTTTGGGATATCAAGGTACATTTCCAGAAAAGGAGTTAAACTGTGACTAGTGCTTGATACAGTGATATGCTAGTGAACAAACTAAAGATACGATCAAAAGGAGTACTGTTGCTGCACAACCCCCATCCTCATACGGCTGTGTTTACAGTGGATACACTAAGTGCTCTGAAATTTGAGGTATTGAAACATTCAGTATACAGTGCAGACATGGCGAAATCAGACTTTCACTCAATTGGACCCTTGAAAGAGCATTTGTGGAGTCAAATATTTGCAAATGACAACCATGGTAATGGAGGTGGTGCAAAATTGGTTGAAGGTCACACCCAAACTGTTTCTTAGAAGGCATCAACAAGCTAGTGAACAGGTGGACCAAATGTGTTTCCAGGCAGGGGGACTATGTTGAGAAATAACACACACAATTTCTGGTTTGTAGTATTGTACAAAAGTTAATTACTAAAATTCTTGTTACTTAATGACTTCCCATTGTATTATCACTTCTAACATCTGGATTACAAACTGCCATACCCACACACAATTCACTGATCTACTGCCATACACACACACAACTCACTGATCTACTGCCATACCCACACCTAATTCACTAATCTACGGCTGTATCCACACACAATCCACTGATCTACTGCTGTAAACACACAATCCACTGATCTACTGCTGTATCTACACAATCCACTGATCCACTGCTGTACCCTCAGACAACCCACTGATCTACTGCTGTACACACACAATTCACAGATCTACTGCTGTACACACAAAATCCTCTAATCAACTGCTGTACACACACAATTCACTGATCCACTGTTGCCCACACACAGTCCATTGATCTACTGATGTACCCACACACAATCAACTGATCTACTGATGTACACACCACAATCTACTGCTGTACTCACAAGCAATCCACTGATCTACTGATTTACCCACACATAATCCACTGATCTACTGCTGTACCCACACACAATCCACTGATCTACTGCTGTACCAACACACAATCTACCAATCTACTGATGTACTCACACACAATCCACTGATCTACTGCCGTACCCACACACAATCCACTGATCTATTGCTGTACCCACACACAATCTACCAATCTACTGCTGTGCCCACACACAATCCATTGATCTACTGATGTACCCACACACAATCAACTAATCTACTGATGTACACACCACAATCTACTGCTGTGCCCACACACAATCCACTGATCTACTGATTTACCCACACACAGTCCATTGATCTACTGCTGTACCCACACACAATCCACTGATCTACTGCTGTAGCCACACACAATTCATGAACCTACAGCTGTACACACACACAATTCACTTGTATCTACGGATGTATTCACTTATATTAGGAGGGTACTGATCAGAGAGTTGCTTTTTGCAGATGATGCTGCAGTTACAACCCACTCTGAGGAAGAATTACAATGTCTACTATCTGCATTCTCCAATGCTTGTTCTGAATTTGGTTTGACAATTAGCAAAAAGAAGACACAGGTTATATCATAAGGTGCACATGGGGTACCATCAATCTTTATTGAAGACGCCGAACTAGAGATGGTAGACCATTTTACATATCTAGGATCAGAGGTAAATAGCAAATTATCCCTAGATCAGGAAATCAACATCCGGATTGGTAAGGCAGCAACAACAATGAACAGGTTAAGAAAAAGAGTCTGGGAGAACAGGAAGCTTACTGCCAAAACAAAAGTCCTTGTCTATCAAGCCTGTGTCCTTAGTACTCTTCTTTATGGCAGTGAAACCTGCTCAACTTACTCATACCAAGAGAAACATTTAAACAGCTTTCATATGCGGTGTCTGCGAAGAATACTTGGTATTAAGTGGCAAGACTAAATCACAAATACTGAAGTATTGGAAAGATCAGGTTGTGTGACGGTTTATTCCATGCTCAGTCTTCGTAGACTTAGATGGATAGGACATCTTAGGAGGATGGATGATGGTAGAATACCAAAGGACATCTTTTTTGGTGAATTACAGATGGGTAAGAGATCTCAGGGTCGGCCTCTACTACGATACAAAGATGTGTGTAAACGGGACATGATTGATACAGGCATCGATAATGCACATTGGGAGCAAGTCACCGCTGAACGTGTTGCATGGAGGGCAAACATCAGAAATGGAATAAAGACAAAGGAGAAAATTATTGCAGATTAGTAACACACTGAGCATGTGAGACATAAGATGGTGCATGATGGTGAAAATGACCATGTGTTCACATGCATCCACTGTGGACAAACATTTACAGCATGAATTAGCCTTATCAGTCACATTCGCTACCGCCATAGATAAAAGTTATTATACCTTTTTGAAGCACAAACTATCATCTGTCAAGGTGCCAATGATGATTCACTTATATACGGATGTACTCACACAAAATGCATTCATCTATGACTGCACCCTCACAATTCACTGATCTACTGCTGTACCCACACACTTCACTGACCTACTGCTGTACCCACACACTTCACTGACCTACTGCTGTACCCACACACTTAACTGACCTACTGCTGTACCCACACACTTCACTGACCTACTGCTGTACCCACACACTTCACTGACCTACTGCTGTACCCACACAATTCACTGACCTACTGCTGTACCCACACACTTCACTGACCTACTGCTGTACCCACACACTTCACTGACCTACTGCTGTACCCACACACTTCACTGACCTACTGCTGTACCCACACACTTGATCCTGCTGTGACTGAAGTTGCCCACAGAGCTGATGGTGAAATAGTCAACGCTGGTGACACCCACCGTGTGAGGGCTGTAGAGAATCTGCAGGATTGAGATGATGGACGTGTGATATATATGTGATAACATCTGTTAGTCTTATACTTAAACACGCTTATGCATGCGTGCATGCGTGCGTGCGTGCATGCGTGCGTGTGTGTGTGCATGCACGTGTGTGTGTGTGTTGGATGTGTGGGTGTGTGTGTGTGCTGGCGCATGTGAGCATGAACCCATGCCTACCCACCCACACACAAGCAGCCAGTACAAACAAATATTTATATATATAAAAACAACATGCCACGTTTTAACAAACAACTGGGATATAGCAAATGACTGGGATATAACAAATGACTGGAATATAACAAATGACTGGGATATAACAATTTGGATATAACAAATGACTGGGATACAACAAATAACTGGGATATAACAAACAATTGAGATATAACAAATAACTGGGATATAACAAATGACTGGGATATAACAAATAACTGGGATATAACAAACAATTGGGATATAACAAATAACTGGGATATAACAATTTGGTTATAAAAGATGACTGGGATATAACAAACTACTGGGATATAATAAATAACTGAGATATAACAAATGACTCGGATATAACAGATGACTGGGATATTACAAATGACTGGGATATAACAAACAATTGGGATATAACAAATAACTGGGATATAACAAATGACTGGGATATAACAGATGACTGGGATATAACAAATGACTGGGATATAACAAACAATTAGGATATAACAAATAACTGGAATATAACAAATAACTGGGATATTACAAATGACTGGGATATAACAATAAATTGGGATATAACAAATGTCTGGGATATAACAAATAACTGGGATATAACAGATGACTGGGATATTACAAACAATGACTGGGATATAACAAATAACTGTGACATAACAATTTGGTTATAAAAGATGACTAGGATATAACAAACTACTGGGATATAATAAATAACTTGGATATAACAAATAACTGGGATATAACAGATGACTGGGATATTACAAATAACTGGGATATAACAAATAATTAGGATATTACAAATGACTGGGATATAACAAATGACTGGGATATAACAAATAACTGGGATATAACAAACAATTGGGATATAACAAATAACTGGAATATAACAATTTGGTTATAAAAGATGACTGGGATATAACAAACTACTGGGATATAATAAATAACTGGGATATAACAAATGACTGGGATATAACAGATGACTGGGATATTACAAATGACTGGGATACAACAAACAACTGGGATATGACAAACAATTATGTGACAACAGCAACTGACCGGTATTCTGACCATGTTCATCGGAGGCACCATGCCGCGTGTCTGAAGACATCGGAACACTGTGTTCAGGTGATTCATGCCTGGCAGTTTCTCAACATGGAAGGGAGTTTGTACCTGATGGTGGCAGTTCGAGACCACACATCATTTCATGATCATCAATACAGTGACTGGATTATGTGACAATCTATAGCAACACATACCACACAACATCCATCACACAAGATGAATCACACAACATCCATCACACTACACTACACACTAAACAACAACTATACATAACACACTACACACAACATTACAGACAACATACAATACACAACACACTATACAATATACACTACTCACAACTCACTATACACAACTCACTATACACAACACAATTTACACACACTACGGAGGGCTGAGTGGTCTCAAGGTATGGTGTCCACCTCGAGTGCTGGAGGTCCCAGGTTCAAGCTCCGGTGAGGGCTGGGATTTTTTCACGTGGACTTCTTGTCCCAAAATTTCCCCTGATCTCTGGGTAGTGAGATCGGACGCCCGTGTGTAATGTTGCACACGTAAAAAATCACTTGACAGTTGGAAATCAAAACAGAGTAGACTAACAGTGCTGCCAGAACAAAATTTTGAGTTAAACATCTACCCAAAGCATTTCAGGATCCTCAGTCAGTGCTACAGAGTTCATGCACTGAGCTGAGATTCTCCGGACTCAGGCTTGAGTTAGGAGTAGAACGGAGCACACATGGGTTACACCCATGTGCCATGATGTTAATCCGTCGACTAAACTAAACTAAACACACTCTACACACAACACATCACTGGAGCATACAACATTGGAAGACACTAGTGTGTCATGTGTTTCTGCACAGTCACAGCAATGATCACTGACAGATACATGGATGCAAGTCAGACATTCTCTCTCTCTCTCTCTCTCTCTCTCTCTCTCTCTCTCTCTCTATCTATCTATCTCTCTCTCACTCGCTCTCTCTATCTCTCTCTCTCTCTCTCTCTATCTCTCTCTCTCTCCAGCAATGATTACTGACAGATACATGGATGCAAGTCAGACATTCTCCCTCTCTCTCTCTCTCTCTATCTCTCTCTCACTCGCTCTCTCTATCTCTCTCTCTCTCCAGCAATGATTACTGACAGATACATGGATGCAAGTCAGACATTCTCCCTCTCTCATCCCTCTCTCTCTCTCTCTCTCTCTCTCTCTCTTCTCTCTCTCCATCTCTCTCTCTCTCTCTCCATCCCCTCTCTCTCTCTCTCTATCTCTCTCCAGCAATGATCACTGATAGATACATGGATGCAAGTCAGACATTCTCTCTCTCTATCTCTCTCTCACTCTTTCTCTATCTCTCTCTCTCACTCTCTCTCTCATACACACACTCTCTCTCTCACACACACTCTCACACTCTTTCTTGCCAGATTCACTGACATGACAGTCACTGATGCAGACACTAACACTGACACTGTCACTGATGCAGACACTAACACTGACATGACACTGTCATTGATGCAGACACTAACACTGACATGAAAGTCACTGATGCAGACACTAACACTGATATGACACTGTCATTGATGCAGACACTAACACTGACACTGTCACTGATGCAGAAACTACACTGACATGACACTGTCACTGATGCAGACACTAACACTGACATGACACTGTCACTGATGCAGACACTAACAATGACATGACACTGTCACTGATGCAGACACTAACACTGACATGACAGTCACTGATGCAGACACTAACACTGACAAGACACTGTCATTGATGCAGACACTAACACTTACACTGTCACTGATGCAGACACTAACACTGACATGACACTGTCATTGATGCAGACACTAACACTGACACTGTCACTGATGCAGACACTAACACTGACATGACACTGTCACTGATGCAGACACTAACAGTGACATGACAGTCACTGATGCAGACACTAACACTGACATGACAGTCACTGATGCAGACACTAACACTGACATGACAGTCACTGATGCAGACACTAACACTGACATGACACTGTCACTGATGCAGATACTAACACTGACATGACACTGTCACTGATGCAGACACTAACACTGACATGACAGTCACTGATGCAGACACTAACACTGACATGACACTGTCACTGATGCAGACACTAACACTGACATGACACTGTCACTGATGCAGACACTAACAACTGACATGACAGTCACTGATGCAGACACTAACACTGACATGACAGTCACTGATGCAGACACTAACACTGACATGACAGTCACTGATGCAGACACTAACACTGACATGACAGTCACTGATGCAGACACTAACACTGACATGACAGTCACTGATGCAGACACTAACACTGACATGACACTGTCACTGATGCAGACACTAACACTGACATGACAGTCACTGATGCAGACACTAACACTGACATGACAGTCACTGATGCAGACACTAACAATGACATGACAGTCACTGATGCAGACACTAACAATGACATGACAGTCACTGATGCAGACACTAACAATGACATGACACTGATGCAGACACTAACAATGACATGACAGTCACTGATGCAGACACTAACAATGACATGACAGTCACTGATGCAGACACTAACACTGACATGACAGTCACTGATGCAGACACTAACACATGACATGACAGTCACTGATGCAGACACTAACAATGAACATGACACTGTCACTGATGCAGACACTAACACTGACATGACAGTCACTGATGCAGACACTAACACTGACATGACAGTCACTGATGCAGACACTAACAATGACATGACAGTCACTGATGCAGACACTAACAATGACATGACAGTCACTGATGCAGACACTAACACTGACATGACATGTCACTGATGCAGACACTAAACAATGACATGACACTGTCACTGATGCAGACACTAACAATGACATGACAGTCACTGATGCAGGACACTAACACTGACATGACAGTCACTGATGCAGACACTAACAATGACAGGACAGTCACTGATGCAGACACTAACAATGACATGACAGTCACTGATGCAGGACACTAACAATGACATGACACTGTCACTGATGCAGACACTAACACTGACAAGGACATTCCTGATGCAGGACACTAACAATGACATGACAGTCCACTGATGCAGACACTAACAATGACATGACAGTCACTGATGCAGACACTAACAATGACATGACAGTCACTGATGCAGACACTAACAATGACATGACAGTCACTGATGCAGACACTAACAATGACATGACAGTCACTGATGCAGACACTAACAATGACATGACAGTCACTGATGCAGACACTAACAATGACATGACAGTCACTGATGCAGACACTAACACTGACATGACAGTCACTGATGCAGACACTAACAATGACATGACAGTCACTGATGCAGACACTAACAATGACATGACAGTCACTGATGCAGACACTAACAATGACATGACAGTCACTGATGCAGACACTAACAATGACATGACAGTCACTGATGCAGACACTAACAATGACATGACAGTCACTGATGCAGACACTAACAATGACATGACACGTCACTGAGTGCAGACACTAACAATGACATGACAGTCACTGATGCAGACACTAACACTGACATGACAGTCACTGATGCAGACACTAAAAACTGACATGACAGTCACTGATGCAGACACTAACAATGACATGACAGTCACTGATGCAGACACTAACAATGACATGACAGTCACTGATGCAGACACTAACAATGACATGACAGTCACTGATGCAGACACTAACAATGACATGACAGTCACTGATGCAGACACTAACAATGACATGACAGTCACTGATGCAGACACTAACAATGACATGACAGTCACTGATGCAGACACTAACAATGACATGACAGTCACTGATGCAGACACTAACACTGACATGACAGTCACTGATGCAGACACTAACAATGACATGACAGTCACTGATGCAGACACTAACAATGACATGACAGTCACTGATGCAGACACTAACAATGACATGACAGTCACTGATGCAGACACTAACAATGACATGACACTGTCACTGATGCAGACACTAACAATGACATGACACTGTCACTGATGCAGACACTAACAATGACATGACAGTCACTGATGCAGACACTAACAATGACATGACACTGTCACTGATGCAGACAATAACAATGACATGGACAGTCACTGATGCAGACCACTAACAATGACATGACAGTCACTGAGCAGACACTAACAATGACATGACAGTCACTGATGCAGACACTAACAATGACATGACAGTCACTGATGCAGACACTAACAATGACATGACAGTCACTGATGCAGACACTAACAATGACATGACAGTCACTGATGCAGACACTAACAATGACATGACAGTCACTGATGCAGACACTAACACTGACATGACAGTCACTGATGCAGACACTAACAATGACATGACAGTCACTGATGCAGACACTAACATGACATGACAGTCACTGATGCAGACACTAACAATGACATGACAGTCACTGATGCAGACACTAACAATGACATGACAGTCACTGATGCAGACACTAACAATGACATGACAGTCACTGATGCAGACACTAACAATGACATGACAGTCACTGATGCAGACACTAACAATGACATGACAGTCACTGATGCAGACACTAACAATGACATGACAGTCACTGATGCAGACACTAACAATGACATGACAGTCACTGATGCAGACACTAACACTGACATGACAGTCACTGATGCAGACACTAACACTGACATGACACTGTCACTGATGCAGACACTAACACTGACATGACAGTCACTGATGCAGACACTAACAATGACATGACAGTCACTGATGCAGACACTAACAATGACATGACAGTCACTGATGCAGACACTAACAATGACATGACAGTCACTGATGCAGACACTAACACTGACATGACAGTCACTGATGCAGACACTAACAATGACATGACAGTCACTGATGCAGACACTAACAATGACATGACAGTCACTGATGCAGACACTAACAATGACATGACAGTCACTGATGCAGACACTAACAATGACATGACAGTCACTGATGCAGACACTAACACTGACATGACAGTCACTGATGCAGACACTAACAATGACATGACAGTCACTGATGCAGACACTAACAATGACATGACAGTCACTGATGCAGACACTAACAATGACATGACAGTCACTGATGCAGACACTAACAATGACATGACAGTCACTGATGCAGACACTAACAATGACATGACAGTCACTGATGCAGACACTAACAATGACATGACAGTCACTGATGCAGACACTAACAATGACATGACAGTCACTGATGCAGACACTAACAATGACATGACAGTCACTGATGCAGACACTAACAATGACATGACAGTCACTGATGCAGACACTAACACTGACATGACAGTCACTGATGCAGACACTAACAATGACATGACAGTCACTGATGCAGACACTAACATGACATGACAGTCACTGATGCAGACACTAACAATGACATGACAGTCACTGATGCAGACACTAACAATGACATGACAGTCACTGATGCAGACACTAACAATGACATGACAGTCACTGATGCAGACACTAACAATGACATGACAGTCACTGATGCAGACACTAACAATGACATGACAGTCACTGATGCAGACACTAACAATGACATGACAGTCACTGATGCAGACACTAACAATGACATGACAGTCACTGATGCAGACACTAACAATGACATGACAGTCACTGATGCAGACACTAACAATGACATGACAGTCACTGATGCAGACACTAACAATGACATGACAGTCACTGATGCAGACACTAACAATGACATGACAGTCACTGATGCAGACACTAACAATGACATGACAGTCACTGATGCAGACACTAACACTGACATGACAGTCACTGATGCAGACACTAACAATGACATGACAGTCACTGATGCAGACACTAACAATGACATGACAGTCACTGATGCAGACACTAACAATGACATGACAGTCACTGATGCAGACACTAACACTGACATGACAGTCACTGATGCAGACACTAACAATGACATGACAGTCACTGATGCAGACACTAACAATGACATGACAGTCACTGATGCAGACACTAACAATGACATGACAGTCACTGATGCAGACACTAACAATGACATGACAGTCACTGATGCAGACACTAACAATGACATGACAGTCACTGATGCAGACACTAACAATGACATGACAGTCACTGATGCAGACACTAACAATGACATGACAGTCACTGATGCAGACACTAACAATGACATGACAGTCACTGATGCAGACACTAACAATGACATGACAGTCACTGATGCAGACACTAACAATGACATGACAGTCACTGATGCAGACACTAACAATGACATGACAGTCACTGATGCAGACACTAACAATGACATGACAGTCACTGATGCAGACACTAACAATGACATGACAGTCACTGATGCAGACACTAACAATGACATGACAGTCACTGATGCAGACACTAACAATGACATGACAGTCACTGATGCAGACACTAACAATGACATGACAGTCACTGATGCAGACACTAACAATGACATGACAGTCACTGATGCAGACACTAACACTGACATGACAGTCACTGATGCAGACACTAACAATGACATGACAGTCACTGATGCAGACACTAACAATGACATGACAGTCACTGATGCAGACACTAACAATGACATGACAGTCACTGATGCAGACACTAACACTGACATGACAGTCACTGATGCAGACACTAACAATGACATGACAGTCACTGATGCAGACACTAACAATGACATGACAGTCACTGATGCAGACACTAACAATGACATGACAGTCACTGATGCAGACACTAACAATGACATGACAGTCACTGATGCAGACACTAACAATGACATGACAGTCACTGATGCAGACACTAACAATGACATGACAGTCACTGATGCAGACACTAACAATGACATGACAGTCACTGATGCAGACACTAACAATGACATGACAGTCACTGATGCAGACACTAACAATGACATGACAGTCACTGATGCAGACACTAACAATGACATGACAGTCACTGATGCAGACACTAACAATGACATGACAGTCACTGATGCAGACACTAACAATGACATGACAGTCACTGATGCAGACACTAACAATGACATGACAGTCACTGATGCAGACACTAACAATGACATGACAGTCACTGATGCAGACACTAACAATGACATGACAGTCACTGATGCAGACACTAACAATGACATGACAGTCACTGATGCAGACACTAACAATGACATGACAGTCACTGATGCAGACACTAACAATGACATGACAGTCACTGATGCAGACACTAACAATGACATGACAGTCACTGATGCAGACACTAACAATGACATGACAGTCACTGATGCAGACACTAACAATGACATGACAGTCACTGATGCAGACACTAACAATGACATGACAGTCACTGATGCAGACACTAACAATGACATGACAGTCACTGATGCAGACACTAACAATGACATGACAGTCACTGATGCAGACACTAACAATGACATGACAGTCACTGATGCAGACACTAACAATGACATGACAGTCACTGATGCAGACACTAACAATGACATGACAGTCACTGATGCAGACACTAACAATGACATGACAGTCACTGATGCAGACACTAACAATGACATGACAGTCACTGATGCAGACACTAACAATGACATGACAGTCACTGATGCAGACACTAACAATGACATGACAGTCACTGATGCAGACACTAACAATGACATGACAGTCACTGATGCAGACACTAACAATGACATGACAGTCACTGATGCAGACACTAACAATGACATGACAGTCACTGATGCAGACACTAACAATGACATGACAGTCACTGATGCAGACACTAACAATGACATGACAGTCACTGATGCAGACACTAACAATGACATGACAGTCACTGATGCAGACACTAACAATGACATGACAGTCACTGATGCAGACACTAACAATGACATGACAGTCACTGATGCAGACACTAACAATGACATGACAGTCACTGATGCAGACACTAACAATGACATGACAGTCACTGATGCAGACACTAACAATGACATGACAGTCACTGATGCAGACACTAACAATGACATGACAGTCACTGATGCAGACACTAACAATGACATGACAGTCACTGATGCAGACACTAACAATGACATGACAGTCACTGATGCAGACACTAACAATGACATGACAGTCACTGATGCAGACACTAACAATGACATGACAGTCACTGATGCAGACACTAACAATGACATGACAGTCACTGATGCAGACACTAACAATGACATGACAGTCACTGATGCAGACACTAACAATGACATGACAGTCACTGATGCAGACACTAACAATGACATGACAGTCACTGATGCAGACACTAACAATGACATGACAGTCACTGATGCAGACACTAACAATGACATGACAGTCACTGATGCAGACACTAACAATGACATGACAGTCACTGATGCAGACACTAACAATGACATGACAGTCACTGATGCAGACACTAACAATGACATGACAGTCACTGATGCAGACACTAACAATGACATGACAGTCACTGATGCAGACACTAACAATGACATGACAGTCACTGATGCAGACACTAACAATGACATGACAGTCACTGATGCAGACACTAACAATGACATGACAGTCACTGATGCAGACACTAACAATGACATGACAGTCACTGATGCAGACACTAACAATGACATGACAGTCACTGATGCAGACACTAACAATGACATGACAGTCACTGATGCAGACACTAACAATGACATGACAGTCACTGATGCAGACACTAACAATGACATGACAGTCACTGATGCAGACACTAACAATGACATGACAGTCACTGATGCAGACACTAACAATGACATGACAGTCACTGATGCAGACACTAACAATGACATGACAGTCACTGATGCAGACACTAACAATGACATGACAGTCACTGATGCAGACACTAACAATGACATGACAGTCACTGATGCAGACACTAACAATGACATGACAGTCACTGATGCAGACACTAACAATGACATGACAGTCACTGATGCAGACACTAACAATGACATGACAGTCACTGATGCAGACACTAACAATGACATGACAGTCACTGATGCAGACACTAACAATGACATGACAGTCACTGATGCAGACACTAACAATGACATGACAGTCACTGATGCAGACACTAACAATGACATGACAGTCACTGATGCAGACACTAACAATGACATGACAGTCACTGATGCAGACACTAACAATGACATGACAGTCACTGATGCAGACACTAACAATGACATGACAGTCACTGATGCAGACACTAACAATGACATGACAGTCACTGATGCAGACACTAACAATGACATGACAGTCACTGATGCAGACACTAACAATGACATGACAGTCACTGATGCAGACACTAACAATGACATGACAGTCACTGATGCAGACACTAACAATGACATGACAGTCACTGATGCAGACACTAACAATGACATGACAGTCACTGATGCAGACACTAACAATGACATGACAGTCACTGATGCAGACACTAACAATGACATGACAGTCACTGATGCAGACACTAACAATGACATGACAGTCACTGATGCAGACACTAACAATGACATGACAGTCACTGATGCAGACACTAACAATGACATGACAGTCACTGATGCAGACACTAACAATGACATGACAGTCACTGATGCAGACACTAACAATGACATGACAGTCACTGATGCAGACACTAACAATGACATGACAGTCACTGATGCAGACACTAACAATGACATGACAGTCACTGATGCAGACACTAACAATGACATGACAGTCACTGATGCAGACACTAACAATGACATGACAGTCACTGATGCAGACACTAACAATGACATGACAGTCACTGATGCAGACACTAACAATGACATGACAGTCACTGATGCAGACACTAACAATGACATGACAGTCACTGATGCAGACACTAACAATGACATGACAGTCACTGATGCAGACACTAACAATGACATGACAGTCACTGATGCAGACACTAACACTGACATGACAGTCACTGATGCAGACACTAACAATGACATGACAGTCACTGATGCAGACACTAACAATGACATGACAGTCACTGATGCAGACACTAACAATGACATGACAGTCACTGATGCAGACACTAACAATGACATGACAGTCACTGATGCAGACACTAACAATGACATGACAGTCACTGATGCAGACACTAACAATGACATGACAGTCACTGATGCAGACACTAACAATGACATGACAGTCACTGATGCAGACACTAACAATGACATGACAGTCACTGATGCAGACACTAACAATGACATGACAGTCACTGATGCAGACACTAACAATGACATGACAGTCACTGATGCAGACACTAACAATGACATGACAGTCACTGATGCAGACACTAACAATGACATGACAGTCACTGATGCAGACACTAACAATGACATGACAGTCACTGATGCAGACACTAACAATGACATGACAGTCACTGATGCAGACACTAACAATGACATGACAGTCACTGATGCAGACACTAACACTGACATGACAGTCACTGATGCAGACACTAACAATGACATGACAGTCACTGATGCAGACACTAACAATGACATGACAGTCACTGATGCAGACACTAACAATGACATGACAGTCACTGATGCAGACACTAACAATGACATGACAGTCACTGATGCAGACACTAACAATGACATGACAGTCACTGATGCAGACACTAACAATGACATGACAGTCACTGATGCAGACACTAACACTGACATGACAGTCACTGATGCAGACACTAACAATGACATGACAGTCACTGATGCAGACACTAACAATGACATGACAGTCACTGATGCAGACACTAACAATGACATGACAGTCACTGATGCAGACACTAACAATGACATGACAGTCACTGATGCAGACACTAACACTGACATGACACTGTCACTGATGCAGACACTAACAATGACATGACAGTCACTGATGCAGACACTAACAATGACATGACAGTCACTGATGCAGACACTAACACTGACATGACAGTCACTGATGCAGACACTAACAATGACATGACAGTCACTGATGCAGACACTAACAATGACATGACAGTCACTGATGCAGACACTAACAATGACATGACAGTCACTGATGCAGACACTAACAATGACATGACAGTCACTGATGCAGACACTAACAATGACATGACAGTCACTGATGCAGACACTAACAATGACATGACAGTCACTGATGCAGACACTAACAATGACATGACAGTCACTGATGCAGACACTAACACTGACATGACAGTCACTGATGCAGACACTAACAATGACATGACAGTCACTGATGCAGACACTAACAATGACATGACAGTCACTGATGCAGACACTAACAATGACATGACAGTCACTGATGCAGACACTAACAATGACATGACAGTCACTGATGCAGACACTAACAATGACATGACAGTCACTGATGCAGACACTAACAATGACATGACAGTCACTGATGCAGACACTAACAATGACATGACAGTCACTGATGCAGACACTAACAATGACATGACAGTCACTGATGCAGACACTAACAATGACATGACAGTCACTGATGCAGACACTAACAATGACATGACACTGTCACTGATGCAGACACTAACAATGACATGACAGTCACTGATGCAGACACTAACAATGACATGACAGTCACTGATGCAGACACTAACAATGACATGACAGTCACTGATGCAGACACTAACAATGACATGACAGTCACTGATGCAGACACTAACAATGACATGACAGTCACTGATGCAGACACTAACAATGACATGACAGTCACTGATGCAGACACTAACAATGACATGACAGTCACTGATGCAGACACTAACAATGACATGACAGTCACTGATGCAGACACTAACAATGACATGACAGTCACTGATGCAGACACTAACAATGACATGACAGTCACTGATGCAGACACTAACAATGACATGACAGTCACTGATGCAGACACTAACAATGACATGACAGTCACTGATGCAGACACTAACAATGACATGACAGTCACTGATGCAGACACTAACAATGACATGACAGTCACTGATGCAGACACTAACAATGACATGACAGTCACTGATGCAGACACTAACAATGACATGACAGTCACTGATGCAGACACTAACAATGACATGACAGTCACTGATGCAGACACTAACAATGACATGACAGTCACTGATGCAGACACTAACAATGACATGACAGTCACTGATGCAGACACTAACAATGACATGACAGTCACTGATGCAGACACTAACAATGACATGACAGTCACTGATGCAGACACTAACAATGACATGACAGTCACTGATGCAGACACTAACAATGACATGACAGTCACTGATGCAGACACTAACAATGACATGACACTGTCACTGATGCAGACACTAACAATGACATGACAGTCACTGATGCAGACACTAACAATGACATGACAGTCACTGCTGATGCAGACACTAACAATGACATGGACAGTCACTGATGCAGACACTAACACTGACATGACAGTCACTGATGCAGACACTAACACTGACATGACACTGTCACTGATGCAGACACTAACAATGACATGACAGTCACTGATGCAGACACTAACAATGACATGACACTGTCACTGATGCAGACACTAACAATGACATGACAGTCACTGATGCAGACACTAACAATGACATGACAGTCACTGATGCAGACACTAACAATGACATGACACTGTCACTGATGCAGACACTAACAATGACATGACAGTCACTGATGCAGACACTAACAATGACATGACACTGTCACTGATGCAGACACTAACACTGATATGACAGTCACTGATGCAGACACTAACACTGACATGACAGTCACTGATGCAGACACTAACAATGACATGACAGTCACTGATGCAGACACTAACAATGACATGACAGTCACTGATGCAGACACTAACAATGACATGACCGTCACTGATGCAGACACTAACATGACATGACAGTCACTGATGCAGACACTAACAATGACATGACAGTCACTGATGGCAGACACTAACAATGACATGACAGTCTACTGATGCAGACACTAACAATGACATGACACGTCACTGATGCAGACACTAACACTGACATGACAGTCACTGATGCAGACACTAACAATGACATGACAGTCACTGATGCAGGACACTAACACTGACATGACAGTCACTGATGCAGACACTAAACAATGACATGACAGTCACTGATGCAGACACTAACAATGACATGACAGTCACTGATGCAGACACTACCACGACATGACAGTCACTGATGCAGACACTAACAATGACATGACAGTCACTGATGCAGACACTAACAATGACATGACAGTCACTGATGCAGACACTAACAATGACATGACACGTCACTGATGCAGACACTAACACTGACCATGACAGTCACTGATTGCAGATTAGACACTAACAATGACATGACAGTCACTGATGCAGACACTAACAATGACATGACACTGTCACTGATGCAGACACTAACACACATGACAGTCACTGATGCAGACACTAACAATGACATGACAGTCACTGATGCAGACACTAACACTGACATGACAGTCACTGATGCAGACACTAACAATGACATGACAGTCACTGATGCAGACACTAACAATGACATGACAGTCACTGATGCAGACACTAACAATGACATGACAGTCACTGATGCAGACACTAAACAATGACATGACACGTCACTGATGCAGACACTAACAATGACATGACAGTCACTGATGCAGACACTAACAATGACATGACAGTCACTGATGCAGACACTAACAATGACATGACAGTCACTGATGCAGACACTAACAATGACATGACAGTCACTGATGCAGGACACTAACAATGACATGACACTGTCACTGATGCAGACACTAACAATGACATGACAGTCACTGATGCAGACACTAACAATGACATGACATGTCACTGATGCAGACACTAACAATGACATGACAGTCACTGATGCAGACACTAACAATGACATGACAGTCACTGATGCAGACACTAACAATGACATGACAGTCACTGATGCAGACACTAACAATGACATGACAGTCACTGATGCAGACACTAACACTGACATGACAGTCACTGATGCAGACACTAACAATGACATGACACTGTCACTGATGCAGACACTAACAATGACATGACAGTCACTGATGCAGACACTAACAATGACATGACAGTCACTGATGCAGACACTAACAATGACATGACAGTCACTGATGCAGACACTAACAATGACATGACAGTCACTGATGCAGACACTAACAATGACATGACAGTCACTGATGCAGACACTAACAATGACATGACAGTCCACTGATGCAGACACTAACAATGACATGACACTGTCACTGATGCAGACACTAACAATGACATGACAGTCACTGATGCAGACACTAACAATGACATGACAGTCACTGATGCAGACACTAACAATGACATGACAGTCACTGATGCAGACACTAACAATGACATGACAGTCACTGATGCAGACACTAACACTGACATGACAGTCACTGATGCAGACACTAACACTGACATGACAGTCACTGATGCAGACACTAACAATGACATGACAGTCACTGATGCAGACACTAACAATGACATGACAGTCACTGATGCAGACACTAACAATGACATGACAGTCACTGATGCAGACACTAACAATGACATGACACGTCACTGATGCAGACACTAACAATGACATGACAGTCACTGATGCAGACACTAACACTGACATGACAGTCACTGATGCAGACACTAACAATGACATGACAGTCACTGATGCAGACACTAACAATGACATGACAGTCACTGATGCAGACACTAACAATGACATGACAGTCACTGATGCAGACACTAACAATGACATGACAGTCACTGATGCAGACACTAACAATGACATGACAGTCACTGATGCAGACACTAACAATGACATGACAGTCACTGATGCAGACACTAACAATGACATGACAGTCACTGATGCAGACACTAACAATGACATGACAGTCACTGATGCAGACACTAACAATGACATGACAGTCACTGATGCAGACACTAACAATGACATGACAGTCACTGATGCAGACACTAACAATGACATGACAGTCACTGATGCAGACACTAACAATGACATGACAGTCACTGATGCAGACACTAACAATGACATGACATGTCACTGATGCAGACACTAACAATGACATGACAGTCACTGATGCAGACA
Organism: Cepaea nemoralis; assembly: GCA_014155875.1. Taxonomy (NCBI): domain Eukaryota; kingdom Metazoa; phylum Mollusca; class Gastropoda; order Stylommatophora; family Helicidae; genus Cepaea; species Cepaea nemoralis. Next base: position 861,846 of record JACEFZ010019047.1, on the reverse strand, counting down.
CTAACAATGACATGACAGTCACTGATGCAGACACTAACAATGACATGACAGTCACTGATGCAGACACTAACAATGACATGACACTGTCACTGATGCAGACACTAACAATGACATGACAGTCACTGATGCAGACACTAACAATGACATGACAGTCACTGATGCAGACACTAACAATGACATGACAGTCACTGATGCAGACACTAACAATGACATGACAGTCACTGATGCAGACACTAACAATGACATGACACTGTCACTGATTGCAGACACTAACACTGACATGACAGTCACTGTTGCAGACACTAACATGACATGACAGTCACTGATGCAGACACTAACAATGACATGACAGTCACTGATGCAGACACTAACAATGACATGACAGTCACTGATGCAGACACTAACAATGACATGACAGTCACTGATGCAGACACTAACAATGACATGACAGTCACTGATGCAGACACTAACAATGACATGACAGTCACTGATGCAGACACTAACAATGACATGACAGTCACTGATGCAGACACTAACAATGACATGACAGTCACTGATGCAGACACTAACAATGACATGACAGTCACTGATGCAGACACTAACAATGACATGACAGTCACTGATGCAGACACTAACAATGACATGACAGTCACTGATGCAGACACTAACAATGACATGACAGTCACTGATGCAACACTAACACACACTGACATGCAGTCCACTGATGCAGACACTAACAATGACATGAAATTCGACTGATGCAGACACTAACAATGACATGACAGTCACTGATGCAGACACTAACAATGACCATGACAGTCACTGATGCAGACACTAACAATGAAATACACTGTCACTGATGTCAGACACTAACAATGACATGACATCACTGATGCATTACACTAACACTGACATGACAGTCCACTGATCCAGAACCTACATGACAGTGACGTACACTGATGCATCTAGACACTCACAAATGACATGACAGTCACTGATGCAGACACTAACAATGACATGACAGATCACTGATGCAGACACTAACAATGACATGAATCAGTCACTGATGCAGACACTAACAAGTGACATGACACTGTCACTGTGATGCAGACACTAACAATGACATGACTGTCACTGATGCAGCCCCTAACAATGACATGACAGTCACTGATGCAGACACTAACAATGACATGACACTGTCACTGATTGCAGAACACTAACACTGACATGACAGTCACTGATGCAGACACTAACACTGACATGACAGTCACTGATGCAGACACTAACAATGACATGACAGTCACTGATGCAGACACTAACACTGACATGACAGTCACTGATGCAGACACTAACAATGACATGACAGTCACTGATGCAGACACTAACACTGACATGACAGTCACTGATGCAGACACTAACAATGACATGACAGTCACTGATGCAGACACTAACAATGACATGACAGTCACTGATGCAGACACTAACAATGACATGACAGTCACTGATGCAGACACTAACAATGACATGACAGTCACTGATGCAGACACTAACAATGACATGACAGTCACTGATGCAGACACTAACAATGACATGGCAGTCACTGATGCAGACACTAACACTGACATGACACTCACTGATGCAGACACTAACAATGACATGACAGTCACTGATGCAGACACTAACAATGACATGACAGTCACTGATGCAGACACTAACAATGACATGACAGTCACTGATGCAGACACTAACAATGACATGACAGTCACTGATGCAGACACTAACAATGACATGACAGTCACTGATGCAGACACTAACAATGACATGACAGTCACTGATGCAGACACTAACACTGACATGACAGTCACTGATGCAGACACTAACAATGACATGACAGTCACTGATGCAGACACTAACACTGACATGACACTGTCACTGATGCAGACACTAACACTGACACTGTCACTGACCGGTGATAAATTATGAAGTTCAATAAACCGTTGGCCAGTGAAAGCTACAGCAATGTTCCCAAAGTTAATCTCAGTTTCCGCAGCAACATCCTTGCAAAGGTTTGCTGTGTCCAGTACCTCCACGTGGCCGGAGACCAGCAGGTGTGGGTACTTACCTGGCAGGTAACACATTCTTATTACATAGGTAAGTATGATTATATGTGTAGGCTTGATTACACTGTTGGTAAGATTATATGTGTAGGCATGATACATGTTTAGGTATAATTACATGTGTAGGTTTGATTACATGTATAGGCTGCTGGTATGATTATATGTATAGGCATGATACATGTGTAGGTATGGATACATATGTAGGTATAATTACACTGTTGATATGATTATATGTTATTATTAAAAAGAAAAATAGAAACCTCAAGTTACAGTTTGCAACCTGGAACGTAAAAACCATGTGTCCAGGATTTTCCACTGACCTGGCGAATATTGACAATGTGAGAAAAATGGCTGTGATTGATGCCGAACTCATTAGTCTTAACATTGATATTGCTGGCCTGCAGGAGACTCGCCTCGCTGAGGAAGAGTCACTCAGGTAAAACAATTACACCCTTTTTTTGGAAAGGTAGAGGGCAGGCAGAAAAAAGGCAACATGGTGTGAGCTTTGCAGTGAAGAATTTGCTACTGGGAATGATTGAAATTCCAGCTGAAGGTAATGAAAGACTATTATCCCTGCGCTTGGCAACCTCTTGTGGTTTTGCCACCATTATCACCGCATATGCACCAACAATCACTTCCTCAAATGATGTGAAGGATTTGTTTCTATGAGGAGTTAAACTCTGTGATCAAAGCAGTTCCAAAATCTGACTACATTTTATATGCTCGGTGATTTCAATGCTCGTGTGGGCAAGGACTCGAGTTCATGGCCAGTGTGCCTTGGGAAATACATCGGTCGCATGAATGAAAATGGGCAAAGGCTGCAGGAGCATTGCACCAGAAATGACCTATGTATTACAAACTCCTTTTTTAAAACAAAATAGCTGCATAAGGTCACATGGAAACATCTAAGATCCGGCCACTGGCATCAGCTGGACTTCATCATCACATGGAGACATCTGAATAAAACATCATTAACTCAAAGTTACCACAGTGCTGACTGTGATAGGATCATTCTTTGGTTGTTGCAAGGGTTAGACTGAGACCAAGAGAATCTACACAGCTAAACACAAATCTAGCCCAAGGATTACTGTTATTAACACCCACAATCCTGATAAGTGCTTTGAGTTCCAACAGCAACTTGAAGACGCTTTCACTGATACATCATAAAATTGTACAGCAAATGAATCGTGGGATAAACTTAAGGAAACTCATTATAAAACAGCGGTAGGGGTGGAGAGATAATACATATACAGACCTACAAGCACTTGGAATCAACGACTGGCAAGAGAAGGTCCACCAGAGAGACGAATGGAGACGGATTGTATCTGCAGCAAAGAACCTCAATGGCTCGGAACGCTGAAGAAGAAGAAGAAGAAGAAGAAGAAGAAGAAGAAGAAGAAGAAGAAGAAGAAGAAGAAGAAGAAGAAGAAGAAGAAGAAGAAGAAGAAGAAGAAGAAGAAGAAGAAGAAGAAGAGGTAGGGGTTTATGGCACTGTGGATCATAAGAGGCAGGACTGGTTTGCGGCAAACAGCCAGACATTGCAGCTCTTGATTGATAAAAAGAAGATAGCTCTCTTAAGAAACAAGGAAAGAACAACGTGTAAAACTCAGTGAGCTGAAGCAAGCTAGGAAGGATGTGCAAAAGGCTGCCAGGCTGTGTGCAAATGACTATTGGATCAAGTTATGTGAGTCCATTAAAAATGCAGGTGATAAGGGAAACATCAGAAGCATGTATGAAGGGATAAAGAAAGCCTGTGGTACAATTATCAAAAGAAGTGCTCCACTGAAAACCTTGACTGGAGAAATCATCACTGATAAGAAACAGAAGATGGATAGATGGGTCGAGCACTATTTGAAGCTTTACTCAAGTGAGACCAAACTAACGAATGATGCCTTTAATGCCATAGAGGCCCTGCCAACTCTTGACCACCTGGACACACTTCCCACCATAACAGAAGTTAAGTTTGCTATAAATGAACTTGCATCTGGCAAGGCTCCAGGTAAGGATGGGATTCCAATAGAGGTTATCAGGAGTGGGCAAGACACACTCACTATACAGATCCACCAGCTAATAGAGCTATGCTGGCGTGAAGGACAAGTCCCACAGGATTTCAAAGATTCAAGCATCATAACACTGTACAAGAACAAGGGAGATCGGAGCGACTGCAACAACTATAGGGGTATCTCACTTCTGTGTATTGTTGGGAAAGTATTTGCCAGGATTGTTCTGCGCAGGCTTCAAGTCCTAGGAGATCAAGTCTACCCCGAATCACAGTGTGACTTTCGACAGAACCGGTCTACCACTGATATGATATTTTCATTGCGACAAATGCAAGAAAAATGCCGTGAACATAATCAACCATTGTTTATTTTTGCCTTCATCGACCTCACAAAGGCTTTGATTTGGTCAGTCGTGAGGGTCTGTTCAAGGCACTAAAGAAGATTGACTGCCCACCACCTCTTCTGTCCATTGTGGAATTGTTCCACATAGGCATGAAGGGTATAATCAAGTTTGATGGTGCAACTTCAGAAGAGTTTGAAATCAAGAGTGGAGGCAAGGTTGTGTACTAGCTTCCGCCCTCTTTGGAATATACTTTTCACTTATACTGAAATATGCCTTTCGTGATCAGGATGGTGGTATATACATTCACTCACGCTCAGATGGCGGCCTCTACAATGCTCAGAGATTGAAGGCCAAGACCAAAATTAGGAGGGTACTGATCAGAGAGTTGCTTTTTGTAGATGATGCTGCAATTACGACCCACTCTGAGGAAGAATTACAATGTCTACTATCTGCATTCTCCAATGCTTGTTCTGAATTTGGTTTAACAATTAGCAAAAAGAAGACACAGATTATGTCACAAGGTGCACATGGGGTACCATCAATCTTTATTGACGATGCCGAACTAGGAAATAGTAGACCATTTTACATATCTAGGATCATAGGTAAATAGCAAATTATCCCTAGATCAGGAAATCAACATCAGGATCGGTAAGGCAGCAACAACAATGAACAGGTTAACAAAAAGAGTCTGGGAGAACAGGAAGCTTACTGCCAAAACAAAAGTCCTTGTCTATCAAGCCTGTGTCCTTAGTACTCTTCTTTATGGCAGTGAAGCCTGGTCAACTTACTCACACCAAGAGAAACGTTTAAACAGCTTTCATATGCGGTGTCTGCGAAGAATACTTGGTATTAAGTGGCAAGACAAAATCACAAATACTGAAGTATTGGAAAGATCAGGTTGTGTGACGGTTTGTTCCATGCTCAGTCTTCGTAGACTTAGATGGATAGGACATGTTAGAGGATGGATGATGGTAGAATACCAAAGGACATCTTTTTTGGTGAATTACAGATGGGTAAGAGATCTCAGGGCCTGCCTCTAATACGATACAAAGATGTGTGTAAGCGGGACATGATTGATACAGGCATTGATAATGCACATTGGGAGCAAGTCGCCACTGAACGTGTTGCATGGAGGGCACATATCAGAAATGGAATAAAGACAAAGGAGAAAATGATTGCAGATAGGTCAAACATTGAGCGTGATGAGGCTTAAGATGGTAGGTGATGGTGAAAATGACCATGTGTTCACATGCATCCACTGTGGACAAACATTTACAGCGCGAATTGGCCTTATCAGTCACATTCGCCACCGCCATGGGTTGTAGTTATTAATGCCTTTTTGAAGCACAATGTAACAAACTATCGTCTGTCAAGACGGCAAGGTGCCAATGAGGTGTGATTACATGTATAGGCTGCTGGTATGATTATATGTGTAGGCATGATATATGTGTAGGTATGGATACATATGTAGGTATGATTACACTGTTGATATGATTATATGTGAGATATGATTATAGATGTAAGCAATATATATATATATATATAAGCAACATATGTGGTTATGATTACATATGTAGGAATGATTATATGTTGGGTATAATGATATACCTACGTATGATTGTATTGTGGATGTAAATGATGGAATGGATGATGTGGCTAGAAAGTCTTCATGGGTAAACAAATAACAAAAAGGTACTAATGTCAAAATGTAGCTGTATCAGTGTCTTGTGGTTTTTGCTTTGCTTGCTGATGAAGGCTTTCTAACCGCAATGCCCATTGCAGCACTTGTGATTGTGTTCTTGTAAAGCTGACACTTTCCACTGTTTATGTTTGTTGATGTATTCACTGAATTTATCTGTGTGGGCTGCTAGACCAGGTCTCACACTGGACAAAGCCTGGAAGAACCTTACCTAGCTGGCATCCATCAGAGTGGCTTCTTTTTCTGTATTCATCAGAAGAGTTTTGTGGGCGTGATTGCGTTGTGCCTGTATACAGAAGAGCTGTGATACTTGCGCCTTTAGGCCGACACATCTGACTTCTGCTGGCATTTGTTGACCGTGTTAACCTTTCCGGTCAGTATGGCTAATCTTCCAAGGATCACCAAGTCTCTCCACAGATATGAAGTTACAGCACACACTTTGCTCACCCCACTGGTTTCTGAGCCTGGAGAGGGCAAGGAGAGCTCTGATACACAGGTCCCTAAGAAGATGTTTAGTCTGTATCGAGTCGGGAGAAAAGTCTACACCCCAACCTCATTCCAGCAGTTGCAAGCCCTGGTCAGGGATCAGGTGACCTGAGCATCAACACAGTCCCTAAGAAGATGCTTAGTCTGTATCGTGTTGGGAGAAGATGTTTAGTCAGTATTGCTTTGGGAGAAGATGTTTAGTCTGTATCAAGTCAGGGGAAGATTTTTAGTCTGTATCACATTGGGAGAAGATGTTTAGTCTGTATCGAGTTGGGGGAAGATGTTTAGTCTGTATCGAGTTGGGGAAAGATGTTTAGTCTGTATCACATTGGGAGAAGATGTTTAGTCTGTATCGACATTGGGAGAAGATGTTTAGTCTGTATAGATGTTTAGTCTGTATCGCATTGGGAGATGTTTTGTCTGTATCGAGTCGGGGGAAGATGTTTAGTCTGTATCATGTTGGGAGAAGATGTTTAGTCTGTATCATGTTGGGAGATGTTTAGTCTATATTGCATTGGGAGATGTTTAGTCTGTATTGCATTGGGAGATGTTTAGTTAGCATTGCATCGGGAGAAGATGTTTAGTCTATATTTCATTGGCAGAAGATGTTTAGTCTATATTGCATTGGGAGAAGATATTTAGTCTATATTGCATTGGGAGAAGATGTTTAGTCTATATTGCATTGGGAGAAGATGTTTAGTCAGTATTGCGTTGGAAGATGTTTAGTTAGCATTGCATCAGGAGAAGATGTTTAGTCTATATTGCATTGGGAGAAGATGTTTAGTGTCTATATTGCGTTGGGAGATGTTTAGTTAGCATTGCATCAGGAGAAGATGTGTAGTCTATACTACATTGGGAGAAGATGTTTAGTCTGTATTGCATTGGGAGATGTTTAGTTAGCATTGCATTGGGAGAAGATGTTTAGTCTATATTGCATTGGGAGAAGATGTTTAGTCTGTATTGCATTGGGAGATGTTTTGTTAGCATTGCATCGGGAGAAGATGTGTAGTCTATACTACATTGGGAAAAGATGTTTAGTCTGTATTACATTGGGAGATGTTTAGTTAGCATTGCATCGGGAGAAGATGTTTAGTCTATATTGCATTGGGAGAAGATGTTTAGTGTCTATATTGCGTTGGGAGATGTTTAGTTAGCATTGCATCAGGAGAAGATGTGTAGTCTATACTACATTGGGAGAAGATGTTTAGTCTGTATTGCATTGGGAGATGTTTAGTTAGCATTGCATTGGGAGAAGATGTTTAGTCTATATTGCATTGGGAGAAGATGTTTAGTCTGTATTGCATTGGGAGATGTTTTGTTAGCATTGCATCGGGAGAAGATGTGTAGTCTATACTACATTGGGAAAAGATGTTTAGTCTGTATTGCATTGGGAGATGTTTAGTTAGCATTGCATCGGGAGAAGATGTTTAGTCTATATTGCATTGGGAGATGTTTAGTCTGTATTACATTGGGAGATGTTTAGTTAGCATTGCATCAGGAGAAGATGTTTAGTCTATACTACATTGGGAGAAGATGTTTAGTCTGTATTGCATTGGGAGATGTTTAGTTAGCATTGCATCAGGAGAAGATGTGTAGTCTATATTGCATTGGGAGAAGATGTTTAGCCTGTATTACGTTGGGAGATGTTTAGTTAGCATTGCATCAGGAGATGTTTAGTCTGTATTGCATTGGGAGAAGATGTTTAGTCTATATTGCATTGGGAGAAGATGTTTAGTCTATATTGCATTGGGAGAAGATGTGTAGTCTGTATTGCATTGGGAGAAGATGTTTAGTCTGTATTGCGTTGGGAGAAAATGGTTAGTCAGTATTGCATCAGGAGAAGATGTTTAGTCAGCATCACATAGGGAAAAGATATTTAGTCAGTATCGAGTCGGGAGAAAAGTCTCCGCCCCCAACCTCATTCCAGCAGAAGTAAGCCCTGGTCAGGGATCAGATGACCTGAGCATTAACACAGCAGACGTGAGAGTTACAACGCACAAGAAACTTATCTGTGTCCCTAACTCTCTTCTTTGTGTCTTTTATTGCCCTAATATTTTTGTATTTCGAAAAAGGACTTTGTAGTCCTTTTCTCAGTGTGATGAGCCTTCTTCTTCTTCTTGAGACTGCATCTTCGGTGATTATTAACTTGTCAGGCAAATTTTCATAGCCTTTTAGGAGTCCTTCCTAGTTCTATTCAACTTGGAATTTAGTGTTGATAGCAGAATGCTAGTCTGAATACATGAATATATGATAGTTAACAAAACCTAAATTCTATATTAAACACTTTACTTTTCCAGAATTGGACTCAAGCAGAATGCTAGTCTGAATATATGCCGGTTAACAACACCTAATTCTAAAATCTGAACTATAAATTCTAACATCACCTTGACTTAACAAAGAGAAATCACTCACCAACACCATATAATGTGGTCTGTCCAATCAGCTGCAAGTCCTTGCCAAACCTACAAACAGCTTTGGCTTCATAGACAAAGGCAGCCTTCAGACAGTAAATAACTGTTACTATGGCAACCATGACACATGCTCTGTCATTCTGACTAGTTTCTATGTGTGTGTATGCGTGCATGCATGTATGTGTGTGTGTGTATGTGTGCGTGTGTATGCGTGTGCATGCATGTGTGTGTAGCTAAGATAAACAAGAATTTATGAAACAAAATGGTAAATAACTAACATAAATGACAATGCATGAAAATAAAAGATAAACTAATAAACAAGAATGCATGAAACAAAGTTATAAACAATTGATTTAAACAAAAATACATAAAACAAAATGATAATCATTTTGGAATTATGGAAATTAAGTTGCATAGATAGATAGAAAATAGTAATTTAATCTTTATCGCTTTAGTGGAGACAGAAAGGGATGAAATAAATAAACATAATTTGATTCGTTATAAGCAATAATATACAACATACTGTTGGCTTGAATGTTGCTCGGAACTTTAAGCTGCTGTTGCGTTTGAGTTCTGCTTCTACTGGTTCAATTTCAAACGGATCATTGATTTCCCATTTGAGCAAAGTATCTAAGTCACTGTTGATGGAATATACACATACGCAATGAGCATAAATTTGGTAGAATATACATGAACAATGAGAATAGATTTGATGGAATATACATGTACAATGAGAATAGATTTGATGGAAACACACAAGCAATGAGAATAGATATGATGAAATACACATGAGCAATAAGAATAGATATGATGAAATACACATGAGCATTGAGAATAGATTTGATAGAATAAACACGAGCAATGAGAATAGATTTCATGGAATATACATGTGCAATGAGAATAGATTTGATGGAATATACACGAGTAATGAGAATAGATTTGTTGAAATATACATGAGCAATGAGAATAGATTTGATGGAATATACATGAGCAATGAGAATAGATTTGATGGACACACACAAGCAATGAGAATAGATTTGATGGATACACATGAGCAATGAGATCAGATTTTAGGGAAGACGCCTGATATTAGAAGATGTCTTAGTAGTAACAACAATGTATTTTCTTAATATTATCCCAATATTAAATAATATTATCCCCATGTTAAACAATACCATCACTATATTAAATAATATCTTCACCATATTAAACAATATCATCACCATATTACATGATATCATCACCATATTAAATGATGCCATCACCATATTAAATGATATTATCACCATATTAGACAATATCTTCACCATATTAAATGATAATACTATCACCATATTAAACAATATCATCACCATATTAAAGGATATCATCACCATATTAAACGATATCATCGTTATATTAAACGATATCATCACCATATTAAATGATATCATCACCATAGTAAACAATATAGTCGCCATATTAACAATGTGCGCGAAACCTGTCACGCTGGTCTTGTATGCCCGGAAGGGGATGCGTTAATTATATATAAATATCTTCTAGTAGAAATACTATTAGAATACCAATATGATAGTAGTATAGCAGGTTAAAGCTAGAGTTAAATAATAGTAATGACATAGCTATCCAAACGGTTGGTAACAATGCCGCGTGGGTGGCCCAAGGTCATTCATGTACCACGTGGGCCAGCATACTGTACCATTCTAGACTTGTCATCATCTTTGAGTGTGTATAGTTACTAGTCTATCAAGACAGCTTTCTCACAGGTGTATATTCCTATTTATACAGATCTTTTATAATTATTCTGTATGCTTGATATTCTCTAGCCACGCTAGGTTTCTTTTGAGAAATTCATATAGGCCTGTAAGAGAAATTCTTATGTCTTTTTAATTAATGCTTATATGTCTTTATAAGAGTATTAGATGTGAAAGGAGAAGGGTATATAGGTCTTCTGTGAACTATCTATGGTATACTGATAGGGAAGATAATCTTAAGATGAGTAGGATATTATGATGCTATGTTAAATATGTGAACAGACAATCTACCACCTGAGCAGTCACTCACACAATCTCATTTTGTTGACTCTCATCCACAGATTGTTGTGTCACCACCAACGCCATCATTGCCACACTCATCACGAGAATCACCCAACCAAATTTTAAACCACCTAATACAAGTTTACAAATAAAGTGAAGTAAACATACTGCCAGGGAGCAGTCAGACATAAAACTTTGTTATAAACAGCCTAATAATCCTGGGATAGGATCAAGATACTTGTGAAGCCTCAAGGCTAGGTATAGAAAAATATGGAAGGACAATAACAATTATCATAGACTAAACCCTAGCCAAGACACCTTCTTCCACTGGACCTGTAGTGCAACACACACATTGATGGTTCCGTCGCCCTGCTACTGAGTGAGTGCGTGGCGCGACACTGTGAGCTGTGAGTTTCGTGTGAAATGCTTTTGAATCTGCCCGAGGTTATTTGGAACGTGACTGAATGTTCGGAGCGATGGCAGATGGCTATGTCCCAGAGTTGACCGGTTTTTGCCTTATGCAGAAATGCGTGGCTGATGGGCTTCTGGTTGGCTGCCACTACCATCGACGATGAACCGTATTTCGTGGACTGTGTGGGTGAACATCTAGGAAACATCCAGATGGGAAAATGACTGCCGATTCCATCAGAAATGCACTGGGTGTTTTGTGGGGGACTATTATTTTAACATTCTGGCGGCGGCATTATGCACAGTGTATCTGTGCGGGCTGTTGTTTGTCGAGACTCCTGTCTTTTCCACTTTTCACATTGGGTAGTGGGGAGCGTTTTGTGTGATATTCACTGGCACAGGAACGGAGCATAATGGGGACGACCCGTTGCTGTGAAGTTGGAACCGCGACTAACTAACTAACTAACCCTGATCAGCAGCACGAGGAGGAGATGAGAAGTGATACAGCGGTTGTTCCAGACGAGTCGTGGAAAGAGAACTTCAGCTAAGTGCCTGGCAAACCCTCCCTATGCCAGGAGACCTACTTCGGACTATTGCATTGTTAGCACCTTACAGTGATTAGAGACCGAGCATGTTGTCTCAGTAAAATATATATATTTTTCAAGAATAGGACAGAACAAACATAAATCAAAATTATATAAAATAAACCATTTAAGTGTAGTTTGGAAACTAACGGCTCTGTTATAAGTTTACTTAAGTGCTATCGAGTGACAGTGAAAGATTATACTGAATTTATGTAGTCTTGTCTATCTCCTTGTGGTGAGACAGTGCAACACTTGGGGGATTTTTTTCTTTCCAGGCACATGTAGCAGGATAAATAGGTCTGCAATCTATATTTAAAGTATTGCTGCCAACCTTACCTTCCTTAGCCTGGACACTGTTAGAATACCTGATCATTTCTTGGGCCGATAATTCCATACGGTCCAGATTCACGAGCCTTTTGATCTTGTCTTCGGCAGTAAATAGTCTTTCTATTTCTGAAAGGCTAATTGTCGCTACTTTGAATGGGAAACTTATCCAATAGCTAGCGCTACGCTACACAGAGATGTTCAGTCGATGAACGCTGATAGAGATGTTCAGTTGATGAATGCAGGCAGAGTGATTTAATCGATGAATGAAGGTGGAGTTATTTAGTCAATGAACGCTGGCAGAGATATTCAGTCAATGAACGCAGGCGGAGTTACTTAGTTGATGAATGCAGGTGGAGATGTTCAGTAGATGAACACTAATGGAGATGTTTAGTCGATGAACAAAGGTGGAGATGTTCAGTCGATGAACAGTGGCAGAGATGTTCAGTCGATGAACGCTGGTGGAGATGTTCAGTCGTTGAATGCAGGCAGAGTTATTTAGTCGATGAACGCAGATGGAGATGTTCAGTCGATGGACCCCTGGGAAGGTTAACCCGGTCAACAAATACCCTCAGAAGTCTGATGTGTCAGCCTAATGGCGCAAGAACGCAACTCTGCTGTAAACAGGCACAACACAATCACGTCCTGAAAAAAAAACCAGAATGAACGCAGAAGAAGAAGAAGTCGATGAACGCTGGCAGAGATATTCAGTCAATAAACGTTGACGGAGATATTCAGTTGATGAACGCTGATAGAGATATTTAGTCGATGAACACAGGTGGAGATCTTCAGTCAATGAACGCTGGTGGAGATATTCAGTCAATGAAAGTTGACCGAGATATTCAGTCAATTAACGCAGGTTGAGATATTTAGTCAATTAACGCAGGTGGAGATGTTCAGTCAATGAACGCAGGTGGAGATGTTCAGTCAATGAAAGCAGGCGGAATTATTTAGTCGATGAACACTGACAGAAATGTTCAGTCAATGAAAGCAGGCGGAGATGTTCAGTCGATGTACGCAGGCGGAGATGTTCAATCAATAAATGCAGGCGGAGATGTTCAGTCAATGAACACTGGTGGAGATGTTCAGTCAATAAACACTACTGGAGATCTTCAGTCAATGAATGTAGACGGAGATTTAGTCAATAAATGCAGGCAGAGATGTTCAGTCGATAAATGCTGATGAAGATGTTCAAGCGATGAACATGGGTGGAGATATTCAGTCAATGAATGCAAGCAGAGATCTTCAGTTGATGAAAGCAGGCGGAGTTATTTAGTCGATGAACACTGACAGAAATGTTCAGTCAATGAAAGCAGACGGAGATGTTCAGTCGATGTACGCAGGCGGAGATGTTCAGTCAATGAACGCTGGCAGAGATATCCAGTCGATGAACACTGCGGAGATGTTCAAGAGAAGATCAGAGCAGAACAGACCTGTCCAGAGTGGGATGATGATGATTCTCACTAATCACTAATCAGTAATCACTAATCAGTATCAATATCATTTCTTTTTCTTTATCTTTTTTCTTTTCCCTTCACAGGTTTTAGAAACTTTATTGTCAACAGACTCCAAGCCAATGCTTAAACATGAAGATGTCCCATGATAAACATGAATGACAAACCCAAGCCAAAGTTTAAATATGAAGATATCAAATGATAAACATGAATGAGAAATGCAAGAACGTTGGCATACCCAGTGTTGAAGACATCAAACATGATGAAGATGTTGTCCTGCACAGCACACATCTTGAAGTCCAAGTTTATTGGCAGGCAGATGTCAATCTGGGGCAATATGGCTGACAACGTAATCTCAAACTCAGCTCCATCCTGTATGTGTACAAACATAGAAGTAGATGTGTCTGTGAATGATAATTAACTGTAATTTATATGTGTCTGTTTCATCAATCTACAACGTCTATGGTCAGTGATTTACAGTCATTTATATGTGTCTGTTGGGAGGTCTGGGATGTCAGGCATTGGTAGTACTTTTGGTATGGATGACTGTCACACCCTTTTCAGGGCCCATTCCCCATTGATCCAAGCCTGACATTCACGCCTGTGTCTCCTAGTAGCTGTCAGCATGCGACAGCGGCCACCCCCGGACAACTGCTGTGACAGGCTGGCTAAACCAGGCAGGGGTAATCAATTTGGCGTCAAATCATTCGGTGAACTAGAGTATGCCTACCCAGCATGTGAAGACAGGATTCGGCAGACTGCGCGGAAGAAATTGTTGATGATTCAACGGGCAAGACAGTGTTCATCTGCAAAGCTTTGTGGAACATAATGAGCAATGCAAGACACGTAGAGCGCCCTGGTCATCCACTGCACCTGTATTCATCTCCAGTCATCTTGATTTGTCTTGCCACTGGATTCAAATGACTCAGGCGAGAGAGTGTGGTTGACAAATTGTGCGACTCTTCCTCACTTTAATCCAATTCATCGCGCAAGTCATTCTTCATCCAACTTAAATTCACGGCTCCATACTTTCAACTCCACTGGATGAAATGAATTATCATCTTCATTCTTGATGGACAAACGCCATATGTGTCAGTTGCATCAATCTAAAACAGTGGTTCTCAACCATGGGGAATTCCCCCTAGGGAGGAATTTTAGGGTTTCGGAGGGGGAGGGAGGGGGGGGGGGGGGATTAGGATTATTTCAAGATTGTGTTAATACAAGAACCGATTACTTGATATTGTTTTTCCCTCCATACTTTATGGTTCTGTACTCCTCGCCCTTCTGAAATTTGTTTTATAACGTAAGTTGACCTGCAAATCACATTTTATGTAGACGTCTAGACTTGTTCTAGTATGTGTTATTAAAGTTAAGCTTCCATTTTTATGTATAATATGTAGGGGGGGGGGGGGAATTTATAGGGAGGAAATACGAGGGGGGGGGGATGACATTCTGATCATATGGTGGGGGAGGGGGGCATGGGCCAAAAAAGGTTGAGAACCACTGATCTAAAACATATGTTCTCTTATTTACTGCCATTTATATGTGGTCTCATATTTCAATCTAAGAGTTGAGTTTGAGTCAAGAACCGACATCAATGCACTCGGGCCATTCCCATAAGCGCTCATTCATCATCTTCAACAGCCAGTGAAGAGTTCCAATACTAATGATGCCAGTTACAATCTGATTTTATGCCCGTCTTGCTTTACCTCTGAGTGACGATTGTCTACCAGATCCTCTGACCACCCCCTGCTGCCGCATTTTCTCTAGACCATGATAGTTTATCTGTTCTTTTGCATTATTTCTATGCCTTCTTCTCTCTTCATTCCCTCACTTTCCCCTCTTCACTCCATCTACACTGACTGCTGAAGATGGCATCAAGTGCAGAGCACGTACCCCTAGTCTCCCGCAATGATTCTGAGAAATAAACAATATAAGACTTGTGTGTTATATGCTTCACACCCTTGTTTAACCTCACATAAGTCCCCTATATATTGTGACTGTAACCTCACATAAGTTCATTATATATTGTGACTGTAACCTCACATAAGTTCATTATATATTGTGACTGTAACCTCACATAAATCCACTAAATATTGTGACTGTAACCTCACATAAGTCCACTATATATTGTGACTGTAACCTCACATAAGTCCACTATATATTGTGACTGTAACCTCACATAAGTCCACTATATATTGTGACTGTAACCTCACATAAGTTCATTATATATTGTGACTGTAACCTCACATAAGTTCATTATATATTGTGACTGTAACCTCACATAAATCCACTATATATTGTGACTGTAACCTCACATAAGTTCATTATATATTGTGACTGTAACCTCACATAAGTCCACTATATATTGTGACTGTAACCTCACATAAGTTCATTATATATTGTGACTGTAACCTCACATAAGTCCACTATATATTGTGACTGTAACCTCACATAAGTCCACTATATATTGTGACTGTAACCTCACATAAGTTCATTATATATTGTGACTGTAACCTCACATAAATCCACTAAATATTGTGACTGTAACCTCACATAAGTCCACTATATATTGTGACTGTAACCTCACATAAGTCCACTATATATTGTGACTGTAACCTCACATAAGTCCACTATATATTGTGACTGTAACCTCACATAAGTTCATTATATATTGTGACTGTAACCTCACATAAGTTCATTATATATTGTGACTGTAACCTCACATAAATCCACTATATATTGTGACTGTAACCTCACATAAGTTCATTATATATTGTGACTGTAACCTCACATAAGTCCACTATATATTGTGACTGTAACCTCACATAAGTTCATTATATATTGTGACTGTAACCTCACATAAGTCCACTATATATTGCGATTGTAACCTCACATCATCGGTCTCTGTGGCTAAGAGCTTGCGAACGCGGTTTGTGAGCCTGTATACCCGGGTTCGAAACACAGCAGTGCTGATTTTTTCAAAAAAGGTATAGGAGCCGGTCGTTCAGAAAGCAATGGCAAACTATTGAACGAAAAATATGCCCAGGAATCAAGAACAGCGAAAATGCTGGGGTTGACTGCTACATCCTGCGAAGGACATGCAACTTAATTTTTTTAAGCTCACATCAGCGACACATGTGTTGTAATGGCTTCCCGGTCATAGCACAGATTGTGATAATATTCACATCAACATCCATGTCTAGGTTCAAGCTGTGATATCCTTGTCTAGGTTCAAGCTGTGATATCCTTGTCTAGGTTCAAGCTGTGATATCCTTGTCTAGGTTCAAGCTGTGATATCCATGTCTAGGTTCAAGCTGTGATATCCATGTCTAGGTTCAAGCTGTGATATCCTTGTCTAGGTTCAAGCTGTGATATCCTTGCCTAGGTTCAAGCTGTGATATCCATGTCTAGGTTCAAGCTGTGATATCCTTGTCTAGGTTCAAGCTGTAATATCCATGTCTAGGTTCAAGCTGTGATATCCTTGTCTAGGTTCAAGCTGTGATATCCATGTCTAGGTTCAAGCTGTGATATCCATGTCTAGGTTCAAGCTGTGATATCCATGTCTAGGTTCAAGCTGTGATATCCATGTCTAGGTTCAAGCTGTGATATCCATGTCTAGGTTCAAGTTGTGATATCCATGTCTAGGTTCAAGCTGTAATATTCTTGTCTAGGTTCAAGCTATGATATCCTTGTCTAGGTTCAAGCTGTGATATCCATGTCTAGGTTCAAGCTGTGATATCCTTGTCTAGGTTCAAGCTGTGATATCCATGTCTAGGTTCAAGCTGTGATATCCATGTCTAGGTTCAAGCTGTGATATCCATGTCTAGGTTCAAGCTGTGATATCCATGTCTAGGTTCAAGCTGTAATATCCTTGTCTAGGTTCAAGCTGTGATATCCTTGTCTAGGTTCAAGCTGTGATGATACTCCAGTCTAAGCTCAAGTTATGATATCTCCACCTAAGCCCTGGTTATGATATCTCCACCTAAGCTCCAGTTATGATTATACCCCCACCTAAGCCTAGGTTATGATGATACCTCCACCTTAACCACAGTTATGGTGATATCCCCCACCTAATCTCCTGTTATGATGATATCTTGACTTTAGCTCCAGTTATGATATCTCCACCTAAGCCCCGGTTATGATGATACCTCCACCTAAGCCACAGTTATGGTGATATGCCCCACCTAATCCCCGGTTATGGTGATATCTCCACTTAAGCCCCAGTTATGATATGCCAACCTAAGCCCAGTTATGATATCTCCACCTAAGCCCCAGTTATGATATCTCCACCTAAGCCCCAGTTATGATGATACCTACACCTAAGCCACAGTTATGGTGATATCCCCCACCTAATCCCCGGTTATGATATCTCCACCTAAGCCCCGGTTATGATGATATCTCCACCTAAGCCCTAGTTATGATGATACCTCTACCTAAGCCACAGTTATGGTGATATCCCGCACCTAATCTCCCGTTATGATGATATCTCCACTTTAGCTCCACCATTCTGGCATGCTGTGCATTTAATTTATATGGTTTCATGCCCTTAATGTTCCACTAATCTTGATTTCTCTAGAATTTTCTTACCTTCAACATGAAAACAATTTTGTCATTGTACTCAGTGTTTTCCAGAGGCCTGAAAGTAACTGGCAAAGTGAAACTTGCCCCAGCACTCAGAAAAATTGGTTTTGGGTATAAAGTTGTGAAAAATCTCGTATTTGGAATTCTGCAAAAAAATTAATCAAATATAGTTCACATAAGCAAATTTAGAAACTGCAATCAAACATAGAACATCTTCTAGTACAGCCTGCATTACATCTGTGTAACAAACATGGAACATCTTCTATTACAGCCAGCAATACATCTGTGTAACAAATACAGAACATCTTCTACTACAGCCAGCCTTACACCTGTGTAACAAACATAGAACATCTTCTATCATAGCTAGCCATACATCTTGTGTAATAAATATAGAACACCTCCTAGTACAGTCAGCCATACACACTATGTAATAAACAGAACATTTTATATAACCAGCCATTTACCATTACACCATCTTGCTTTATCTAATTGCTACATTATACTTCCATAATTAAAAACACACAACATTATTTCATGTAATTGCTAAATTATACTACATTGATTAAAAGCATATTACATTATGTTATATAATTGCTACATTATACCTCAGTGATTAAATGCACCCTACATTATTTAGTGTAATTGCTACATTATACCGCAGTGATTAAAAGCACATTATATTACTTCATGTAATTGCTACATTATTCCTCACTGATTGAGCTGACTTGAGTTGAGTTAAGAACCGACATCACTGCACTCAAGACATTCCCATACGTGCTCCGTCCCCTGGTTCAACAGTCAGCAAAGAGACATACTACTAATCGTTCCCACCGCTATCTGATTTTAGGTTCTCCTGGTCTTCCCTCTTAGTCTTCCAGAACCCCTGCCGATCCCCCATTAATAAAAGCACACCATATTACTTCATCTAATGGCTACATTACACATCAGTGATTACCAACACACTACATTACTTCATCTAATTACTACATTATACCTCAGTGGTTAATAACATACTACATTACTTCATGTAATTACTACACTTCACCCTGTTGTCAATAACATCCTACACTGTACCTCAGTGATGAACGTCACACTATATTACTTCATCTAACTGCTACATTATTGACTAGAAATGTTCAGTCGCAACTGAATGTAATCTGTGACAAGATGGGAAATACCTTAACAGAATCTAGACAAATTCTAGAAAGATGGCAGGAGTACTGCAGTGGAATGTATAATATGAATGACAGTGAGGATATGAATGAGATACATGAACCAATGACAGCAGAAACAGAACCTGAACCTTCATTAGATGAAATTGCATGGGCAATAAAGAACCTGAAGAATGGTAAATCACCTGGATGTGATGATATACCAGATGAACTAATTAAAGCGGGAGGAGAAGAAAGCATACAAATCTATCACGCATTATGTAAACAGATATGGACATATGGTATATGGCCAAACAAATGGAAGAGAACTATCTTCATTCCAATACCAAAAAAGGGCAACCTGAAATTATGCACTAACTATAGAACTGTTGCCCTGATCAGCCATGCAAGTAAAATTCTACTAAAAATCATAATGGGAAGACTTTGTAAGAAACTGGAAGAAGAAATTAACGTGGTTCAAGCTGGATTTAGACTAGGAAGAGGAACAAGCGATACATACTCAACATGCGTTTAATAATAGACAAGTGCAGAGAATTTAATGTAAATCTATTCTCATGTTTTTTGGATTATTCAAAGGCATTTGGCTGTGTGCAACATCAGAAACTTTGGGAAATCAGAGGAATATGGGCTTTTCATCACATGTAATACAACTCATAAAAATGCTCTATCTAGACCAACAAGCAGTGGTTAGAATAGATGGTGAGATATCAGAGTCCGTCAGGGCTGTGTGCTGTCCCCTATTTGTTTAACCTGTACGCCGAAAATATAATGAGAAATGTCAGAGATGACATAAACAGGGTGCAATATGATGCCCTAAATATCGGTGGCCATGACATAAAAGAGATTCGGTATGCTGATGATACTGTATTGCTATCCACAACACAGATTGGTATAGAAAACCTAATAACCTCAACCCAATTGAATAGTGAAAATCACAACTTATATCTTAACATATAAAAACAAAGATAATGCATACAGATAAAACTACTATGGAGAAAGAAATATATGTTAATGAGGAAAAATTGGAGGTGGTGGAAAATTTTGAATATCTTGGGTCATTGATTACCAACAATGGTGACACAATGAAAGAAGTTAAAAGACGAATAGCTATTGCTCTTCAAAGACTAAAACAACTGAATAAATTATGGAGAGGGACAGATAGAACTAAAAAAATCAGATTTTTAAGAGCATGCATATTTCCCATTGCAACATATGCCTGTGAGACCTGGACACTTACTAAACAAGCTGAACAGCGCATAAATGCCTTTGAATATAAATGTTATAGACGAGTTCTAAGAATATCTTGGATAAAGAAAAGAACAAATGCATCCATACTTCAAGAGCTGAATACTGAAGAAGGTTGGCTATTAAAGACGATAAAACAAAGAAAATTGAAATATTTTGGTCACTTTAAACGTCACAAAAGTTTGGAGAGAACAATAATGGAGGGGTATATGCCTGGAAAGAGAGAAAAAGGAAGGCCAAAGAGAAGATGGGTGCAGGATGTGGTGCATGATTTTCAGATGGGTGTATTGGACACAGGACATCTTGCCTATGATCTAGAGGTTTTCCGGAAGGATGTTATGGAAGCGAGATTCTGCAAAGGACATACTACTGAATTAATTAATTAACCGCTACATTGCTGCATTTATTCACTACAATATAGTTCTTTGGTTCATGAGAAAACACTTACTTGTACTTCAGTTTCTGAGTTTTCACACCCAAGTTTTTCAGTACAAGAGATTTTATGTATTCTTTTCCTGGCTCCCAGTCCTTCCAGACCAGTTTTTCGTGGACCTCAATGCCGTAGTAGTTTGTTTTATCTGAGGTTGCTTGGTTGACAGGCGACAGGTTCAAGGGAAGCATGTCCTTGATCTTTACTTGACCCCTCTCCGCCTGCGTAGGCATGCTGGGTAACAATCTCTCTCGTTGGCATGGTTACCACAAGCTGTGTGTCACACTTAGAATAAATAAGACGGTTTCTGGAAAGGAAATGAAATATTTATCAGACGGCATTTTAGTGTCATCGTTAGAAGGTTACGATGTCAATGGCATGAGCGCAGTTGGATGAAGGTTTGATGCCTACAGTTGACATTCGCAATAGGAGGGAAAGATTGATCACTGATTTCTCCAGCCACAAAAGGCCTCAAAATATGATGGTCTTAGCAATTCACATGCCCACAGCAGACTTATGATATGTGAAGGTCTTAGCAATTAACATACCCACAACAGACTTCTGTTATGTTATGGTCTTAGCAATTCACATACCCACAGCAGACTTCTATTATGTGATAGTCTTAGCAATTCACATACCCACATACATACATACATACATATATATATATATACCTGAAATGAAACCAGAAGTTATATACCGCGTCACCCCGGGCTTATCCATTGTGTTTTCAAAAATGGCTGCTGTAAAGACCATTCATGCTTCCTACATCATTCATTCATTCAAATCTCGCGTGACAATAACAGAAGCCATCTTGTCTTCAGCAGAAAAGGTCCATCTTCTTCTTCTTCTTCTTCGTTCATCCGGAGTTTTTTTTTCGGATGTGATTGCGTTGTGCCTGTTTACAGCAGAGCTGCGTTCTTGCGCCGTTAGGCCGACACATCCGACTTCTGCGGGCATTTGTTGACCGGGTTAACCTTCCCGGGGGAAAAGGTCCATCTAATATTCTGTGCACAGCGATTGGTTGAAATTATCATGACCTTTTAAATTAATTGAATTACTTGCCACAAAGTAAGTAACTTTATTTTTTATTGCATGTCTTAGAAATGGTAGATTAATTTTAGATGCATTTTCGAATTATGCATCCATTTTTACATAAATTTGGAGAGTTTCATCGCGGACCGTCAAGGACCGGTGGTAGAAAACAGTTATCTCTGCTGACATGTGAATGGAAACAAAGATGGCCGCCGACGCGAATATTGATTGGAATCAGCTCAAATCGTGCAATTTGAACTACTAAAGTTAAAGAAAATACCAATTTAAAGATTATTAATAATTTATTTGTACACCTGTACTATTTTTTAATCATTTAACATGACAGAACATATTGATGAAGTCAGATTCCATATCGGTCTACGACCCGTTTGAGACAATTTAGCAAGGACCGGAAGTGGAAAGAATTAGACACATTGAAGAGTGCCAAAAGTACAGGGAACATGAGAAAATCTTAACTCAAAGCATCTTCACAAAAATGTGAAGAATTAACACATAGGCATCATTGAGGTATCATTAGATTTGGTTTTTCAAGGCCATCTAGCTGTGGTAGTCTCATTAGTAAATACCGAAATTAAGAATCATGACTAGCATACTTAGTAATAATAGCAATACCAGCGTGTTCCTTGTGCAATCGTCTTTAATTTGATATATAATACAATATATCTGCTACCATTTTAACCATTTTTATGGCATTATTGTGACACACCACTACTTCCATTTTCTGTCATCAATTTCTGCTTGGGCCAAACCCACTTTTTGTTTGGCACTTAACCTGTTAAGTTGGTGTCAGGTGTTAGTCAGATATGACTGAGCTACCGTAATAACAGTAGACGGTACTACCTGCTTTCTGTTAGCGCCGAACGTTGGGCGGCGCTTACCAAACCCGACACCCCACATTGTGCCAACGGCTTCGGGCAGAAGAGCCCAATTGGGAGGGTACAAGCCTTACCCTGGTGCGAGGAAATGCAACCTAAAGACAAAATGTCATGGCAGGGCAGACCAGGCCCTAAGCCTTGGTTGGCGGCTGGTCTAGGATCGAAGCTCCGATAGGCGGACAGTTAGAGCATTGCTTTGCTGATCCGACAGCTTCTGCAGCTTGTCTTGTTCCAGATGTAGAGGTGTTACCTTTCCTCTGGAGTGAACTAGGCAGGCCGAGAGAGGGATCATGCTGCATGGGCAACACATGATCTCTATATTTTAGCCCAGGCTTTGTGCTATGGAGAGGCAATAACTCCATCCCTGGTAAAAGTTATTATGCCTTTTTTTAAAGCACAAACTATCGTCTGTCAAGACGGCAAGGTGCCAATGAACCTGTTAAATACCTCTCACTACGCTAGCTACACTTAAAGAAAGAAGAACACAAATGTGCAGACAGGATATTACAGGTTTCTTGGGCACGTGCAGTGTTATTACTGTTATCCCAAAGAATCAAAATTTATTATTTAATTTCTTCCACGATTTGATTTCTGCTCACTGTTTTAGTTTACTGTTTGTTTTCCATGAGGATTTATTTTAAGCATATCTGTACAGTAACACATCCAAATGTTATTTCCCTGTTCTGTGCGACAAAATAACACTAACAAAAAATACTAGAATGACAACCCGGCGTGTAATATTTGCAAACAATTTACCATGGGTGCGCCAAAAACGCAAGATTGTCAATATGGTTCTTGGCCCTTACCCGCCATCTTGGCAGACATCAACTCTGGTACCTAGCAACATGGGCGGCTACTACACCAGAGTTACCTCCCATAGCGCTAACTGTTCACTTAATAAATAAACCAGAGTCACTGACCAAAGGTGATCACATCGTCTCTCTCTCTCTCTCTCTCTCTCTCTCTCTCTCTCTCTCTCTCTCTCTCTCTCTCTCTCTCTCTCTCTCTCTCTCTCTCTCTCACTCTCTCGTGCATTTCTTGATATACATTTATAACAAAGAACTCTCTCTCTCTCTCTCTCTCTCTCTCTCTCTCTCTCTCTCTCTCTCTCTCTCTCTCTCTCTCTCTCTCTCTCTGTGTGTATTTTTGTCTATCTCTCCCCCTCTCCCTCAAGGTCTTCAGCTACTACCACTCCACAAACGCTTACTTTTTCAATAAAGCCAAACTAATTCACAAATTCAGATTTCACAATTCACCACGCTACCGTTAACCATTGTTTTAAAATAACACAAGACATAGCGAACGGCTAAACATACTTCATGACCTTAAACCTATGATAGACTTATACAAAACAAGCTTAGCGTACTCCGCAGCTCAGCTGTGGAACAATCTTCCACAAGAAAAGTGGGTTGTGCTCAATATTTAAATTTCAAATCCCGGAACAACCAAATAATCAATTTGATTATTGCTCACTGGATTTTAGGAGGCCTGGTGTTCCTTGCCAGTGAGAAGTCCTGATCGTTCGGGTCCACATCGATTGACGGACGTCAGTCGCGGCGATTGGGCAATCTTGAGCATAGCCTACGATGGGTAACGTTGTAATATTCTGTTATGATAATTTGGCGTGTCCAGCGTGTGCCGCGTGGTTACACACCCGCTTCACATGCCAGTGATCCTGGGCTTGTTTCCAGATCCGGTCAGGGATATGCACTACTGACGAGCTCAAACGAGGGCGAAACTCGAGTATAGTGCTTCCATATTGACGTGGATAGGCCTTAGGTTCATACCAGAATACGATCAGCGTTGCCAGTAGTGGGTTGTGCTAAATATTTAAAGACATCACAAATCCCTATACATACAATAGCATCCTATTTGAACACAACCTCAGTACAGATTATATTACTTTCACCCCACCCCACCCCCATGAAAAACAAAGAAAACTATTAATAATTAACTCAAATTACAACTTGTAAAATACGTTAGTTAGTCGCGGTTCCAACTGCGCAGCAACGGGTCGTCCCCATTATGTTTCGTTCTGTACCAGTGAATATCACACAAAATGCTCCTCACTGCCCAATGTGAAAAGTGGAAAAGACGAGTCTCTAATATAATAAACATTCCCCTAACTGTGTACGTTATACCTACCTTAGGCCTAGGTAATTATAACAGCCATGTCAAAAACTAGTTTTAGTGAGTCACGTATTATTGATGAAAATCGTAAACTGATTAGAGAAATCAAATGTAGACACACCCCTACTTCCCATTTTCTGTCATCAATTTCTGTTTGGGCCAAACCCACTTTTTGTTTGGCACTTAATCTGTGCACGGAATAATAGATGACCGACTGCTTTAACCAGAGTATTAGGACAGTATCAGTACCGCAGGATTGGGTGCACAGCTATCTCATCCCTCTCCCAAAACCATTCAAGGATCATTCAAAGCTTAGCGGCTTTAGGATCATCACCCTTCATAATACATTTGGGAAGGTTTTAGAGAAGATAGTCGCTGTCAAGTTGCAAGAGTTTTTGGAAAGGGAGAAGCTTCTTCCAAGAGGCCTGGGGAGCTACAGGCCAGGAAAAGACACCTCGTCAAATGCAGCCACTTTTGCCTTTGACGTTTATGAGGGGTTCCAGAGTAGACAGGAAACGATGGCGGCAGCGCTTGATCTCGAGAATGCGTACAATAGAGTTCGATATGATATTTTGATGACCGCACTGATGGAGAAGGGGGTCAATCCCTGGTTGGTGAACTGGATAGCAGCCGTCCTGCATTCTCGTCGGGTTGCTCTCCGTCTGGGTGCATGGACCTCAGAGCCACATATTTTAACCCCGGAACTGCCACAGGGATCTGCAATCTCACCGGTGCTCTTTAACGTGTATACGAGCAAGATTGCAAACTTAGAAGCACCAGGGGTTGGGAGGATACTAACATTTGCAGATGATATTCTTGCATATAGGCAGGGGAGAGATAGGGAGCAAACAGCCCAGGAGCTACAGGCGACAGTAGACAAAGTGATTGACTGGTGCACTGAAATGAGTGCTGTCATCCACCCGGAAAAGGCGGCTGTTTTGTGGTGCTCTCTGGACAACAGGATTGTGAGAGCTGATGTCCCAAGCCTCACGATAGATGGTAGAAGCGTCAACAGAGAGAACAAACTGAAGTATCTGGGAATCACATTTGACAGGAGTCTGTCCTTCAAGGACCATGTGGAGACGGTTGTGACAAGATCTCAAAAGGGACTCAATGCACTTAAAACTATGGCTGCAATGGACACAGAGCAGAGATTGCTCTTCACACTATCACTATACCAGCACTTGATCCTCTCAGTGATTGATTATGGACTAGGACTGCTCACTGTCTCAAAGAGTCAGCTGGTGAAATTAGAGCGCATACAGAACGAAGCTATGCGGGTCATTCTGGGATGCACCAGAGACACCCCAGTAGTGTGTATGCGTTACATCCTTGGTCTGCCGACTGTTGCTGGTAGGCTCAAGGTGATGCAGGCGAAGGCATACCTCAGAGTAGCTGCAGACACAGATCACCCGTTGCATGAGGCGCTGGACGCAGTTAAGGGTCAGAGACTGATAAGAGGGAAATCATGGATGGCTCAGGCGGAGGATACGATCAGACAGGTGTGCATCTTGGAGAACATTAGGCGAGGAGAGGAGTGGGTCAGAGTGTCAGCGGAGCAGTCAGACTTGTGCAGAGTTATAATCACATTGAGCCGGGAGTGCAGGGAGTGGCCAGCAGGGGCCTACGGAAGTGGAAATCCAGCAACTAATTCAGGATAATGCTCGCCCGTGTGATGTGATTATCTACACAGATGGTTCGGTGTTGAGAGGTAGGAGAAGTGCCTGGGGATTCTTAGCAAAAGCTAATGGTCGACGTTTGGTGCAGGAGAGCCTGGCGTATGATACCACAACATCTAGCTTAAGAATGGAGGTGGAGGCGGTCAGTGCAGCTTTCCGCTGGATGGAGAAGACGATACATACACACATCGTGATTGTAACTGACTCAAAAAAGCATGCTGATGAGGGTGAGGACAGGTAGGTTTCGTGCAGAGTGTCTTGCTTCGCTTCGGAGGTCACGGGTGGCAAGCATCACCTGGATCTTTTCTCCGAGGCATGCCGGTGTGCTGGGGAATGAACAGGCGGACAGATTGGCTGGCTCTGCAAAACGTGGTGGAGTATTGACAAGGCAGCCGTGGTTGCGGCCTTGTGGTAGCACATGTACACCTCGGAGGAGCAAATGGATCACCATAGTCTGGCAAGAATGAGGCAGCGAGGAGTGATGAGGGGATCTGGCTGACGCTCGACGCTCAGAGGAAAAGCGAGACGGACATATAATCAGATTGCTACTGGAACTATTGGTGTTGGATCTCTTCGCTGGCTGCTTAGGATGGGGACGGAGCGCTTATGGGAATGCCCTGAATGCTGTGATATCGGTTCCTAAATCAATCAATCAATCAATCAGGCAGTCACAATTGTTTTGGTCACGTTATGTGAAGAAATAAATTTGAGAACTTGGTGACAACTGGCAAAATCGAGGGGAAGAGAACAAGGGGAGGATAGCTTGGCCACATTGTATGGTGGAGACAAAAACACTGAGCTGATCCACGACTCTGGTGATCGAGTGAGATGGAAAACATGACCGCCCACGCTTACCAGCATGGCACATGATGATGATGCTATATTATTGATTACAGCACATGTTCCATGCGTTTTAATGCATATTGTTGTGTTGTAGTCTAAGATTACCTTCACGAGTGATATATTGGGGGGTCTGGGTGTCAGCCATTGGTAGTACCTTCGGTAAGGATGGCTGTCATGCCCTTGTCAGGGCCCATCCCCCACTGGTCCAAGCCTGACACCCAGCTCACGCCTGTGGCTCTTCGGCTCTTAGTAGCTGTCAGCATGCGACCCCCCCCCCCCCCCCCCCCCGAGCAACAGCTGTGACAGGTTGGCTAAACCAGGCGTGGGTAACCGATCCGGCGTAAAACCAATCGGTGAACTAGTGTATGCCTACCTAACATGTGAAGACAGGATTCGGCAGACTGCGCGGAATGAAATCATTGATGATTGAATGGGCAAGACGGCGTTTACCTGCAAACCGTTGTGGAACGTAATGAGCACAGTAAGGCACGTAGAGTGCCCTATCTATACACTGCACCTGTATTCGTCTCAGATGGACCCAGGCGAGAGTGTTGCCGACGAATTTCGCAACTCTTCCTCACTTTGATCCAGTTCATCGCGTAAGTCATTCTTCAACTTTCAATCCCACTGGATGAAATTAAAGGTCATCATCATTCTTGATGGACAACCACCTCCAAGTGATGTATAAATGAAATAATGTATGAGAGCAGAGAGATAAGAAGGGCAGAATGTCAAACGGGCCTGCGTGCCCAATTCTTAACTTTTTGAAAATAAAGTTTGTTAGCTCTCTCTCTCTCTCTCTCTCTCTCTCTCTCTCTCTCTCTCTCTCTCTCTCTCTCTCTCTCTCTCTCTCTCTCTCTCTCTCTCTCTCTCTCTCTCAAATATATCAGCCTAGTGCCAGGCTGGTAGGGAATCTCCCTGGTCACTGCCTTCCATCGCTGTCTAAATTGTACCCACTGCCATTCTCAGTGTTGGAGAAACTTTGAGGCAGCTGAAATATCATGAGAAGTAAACTGGCGGGTATTGATTAACACTCATAGAGGTGACGGAGAGAGCTAGACATCACGATCAGCGGGCCGAGCCGTTCAGGAAGCCAGTGGTGCCCACTCGCTCACTCTATGACAAGGAGCAGCATGGTAATAGAGGTGATGGCAATAACACGGGCTTTCATTTGGCTGGATTCACAGAATTATATCAACGTGTGTGTACTAAGTGATTCAGTTAGCATGATCCGAAAGGTCGAGGCCGGTTCAATACGCAGACTATGGACGTAATCGCTGAGGAGGTCTGTTGTACGTAGACAGTGGACTTAATCGCTGAGGAGGTCTGTTGTACGTAGACAGTGGACTTAATCGCTGAGGAGGTCTGTTGAACGTAGACAGTGGACTTAATCGCTGAGGTATGTTGTACGTAGACAGTGGACTTAATCGCTGAGGTGGTCTGTTGTACATAGACAGTGGACTTAATCGCTGAGGAGGTCTGTTGTACGTAGACAGTGGACTTAATCGCTGAGGATGTCTGTTGTAAGTAGAGTCATCTTCATCTTCGTTCCGGGGCATGAGGAATTGGCATGCAGATGGCCAGCCAGGCCATGGATCACGCTGATGTTGTTATCGCCATTTGAGAGATGTCGAGAGGGAAAGACTTCGATGCCAGTAAATCCACTCGTTGTCCAGAATGAAGGATTTGAAAGTTAGAATTGGCACGGCCAGGCACAAGAGGCACATCGGGAGAATGAGGCATCTCATCAACACAGAAGTGGAACTATTATCCGCCGGTCGCTGATGCATATGTTGGAGGTGGGGTCGAGGGAATCTGAGCGCATATATTGTCCTGGGTGCAAAGATGATACCCCGACAGACAATTATAGTGCATTCACATTTGTTTGTCTCGATATAAAAATCCATATCTCAGTAACCAACTGAGGGAAAACTATGAGATTTAGCATATAACCTTATCATCATGTCCACCCAACAAAAAAGTTTTTGTTCTGGAGATTGTACAGCAGATTTCAATGTTTGTTTATATGCCGTATATAATTTACGGGTCAGAGATTAAGTTCATAATTTTAAATGTATTACACCGTAGCCAGACAATCAGCGTTCAATGTTAAATATTCTACGTGTTTCACGGGATTGGCCTTATGCCAAGAACAGAATGCTGGGCTCGTGTTCGTATCAAAGCATACAGACATAGGGATTATCATAATAAGATGAATGGTAATGTATTTAGAGATTGGCTCGAGAATACTGTGCTTCCATTCCTAGATAGACCGTTGTGTCCAATTATGGACAATGCATGGTATCAATGTTGTTGCCCAAGAAGACAAAATACCTACAGCATCGAGCACAAAGGGAGCAATGAAGATATGGCTCCGAATGGAAAACATGACATTTCCAGAAACGTATTTCTTGCTAGAATTGTTGTCCCTTGTAAAACAGACGCCAAAAAGTAAGAAATATCAAATCGACAAGCTGATAGAAGAGCATCGTCATGGGTGCTTGAGACTTCCGCCGTACCATTCTCATTTTAACCCTATAGAACTTGTGTGGGCTAAAATTAAAGGACAGGTGCCAGCTGACAATACTATATTCAAATTGACGTCAAGATACTAATCCAGTCTGCGCTATTAAATATTGATAAAAGTTACTGGAAAAATGTGAGGACCATGTGTTGAAAGAGGAAGATGACTATTGGAGAAAGGATGGATTGAATTGTATGCAACCGAGAGCACTCATCAACCTACTGGAATTGTCCGACACAGATTAAGGTCTGAGCAGATCGCAGACCTTAATCCACGAGCACGCTTACTGAAATATTTTGCTACAAATATTCAGACGAATTGCAGGCCCTAAACATTACAGCATCAGCACAATGTCAATGGCAACAGTTTGTATTCCACAGTGCTGAATTTTCAATTCCGCAAGCCCTCAGCGGTGACAAACAACTGGTATTTTAAAAAAAAAAACACACACACACACACACTAAACGCACTGAATACCAACAGAAGAGTAATATTGCGGTGGAAACTGACACATTGTGGCATCACAAGAAACGTGAGAGCAAACACGTTGTCAAATTAGGGGACAACACATGTACATACGAATCAATCTATAAACTTCAATGAAAAGAGGACCAACATCTTGGTCGTTAAGAAGAAAGCCCACTACAGAGACACTGGCAACTATTTTCATAGTGCAAAACAGGTAATCATGTTCCGTCTCTGAACAGTAAACAGCAGAGTAGACAATCTTTCACGAAGATTCAAAGCGGGTCTGTCACCCATGTGTACGTGTGAATAAACTACACAGACAGCTGAACAGATCCTTAAAAATGGACACATGATGACTAAATTTCGGTATCATTTCTGGTCACTCCATACGGACATTAACGCACAGCTATTTGGAAGCTTTCACGAACTCAATATAAAAAGCTAAATGCATCCTAGTAACATGAATACTTGTGTATTCCTTCTACTTTCCTGTCAATTTACACATTATTTATCCCACACCTCTGTAAATTCTCTGTCTTTACTAATATTACACATTGTTCATTTCCAGCCTTTTTTTTTTCATCACTTCTTGATTCACCGGCATGATTGACAACGTCTAGTTGGTCGTGCGTCGAATTACACTTGTTCCTGCAGCGAGGCGCCGTCGTCATTTGGAGGCGACAGGTTCGATCCCGGTTGGTAACTATTATAGCTTTCAAATTTTATGTTGTCTAGTGCGTCTTCTAATCTCTATTTCCTTCCTCTTCTTCTGTGAGCGCCAAATAATATAATTATAATACTGTGTATGTCTATTTATGTAATCGTCTTATTGGCCCCTACGGTTCTCCCTATTTATTTCTTGTGTTTAGATGTAGAGGTGTCAGGAATTTGTTGAATAAGAGCCGTGGACGAAACAACACGGAGGCTGGTCCTATACAGGAGGCGAATTAGTAGCCCCGAGGCAGGTATCTCTTTCAAATGTCTCCAAATTCTGTGGGGTGGTCTTCGTGGGCTAGAGTCGCCATACATAACCACTTTTGTCTGCTACCTTGCATGCTTCGTCGCTTTAGAAGGGAGCCAGGGGAGTTAGCCCAAATAGACCGAAGGTAAGGGAAACCACTGTTGTACATCCTTAGTTCATTATTATTCGACAACTCATACAACTTCAGATAAACAATGGGTGCTACATAGGAGCATTCTCGCCAGGTCAGGAAAGTTGTGTGCACCATGTGGCG
Organism: Cepaea nemoralis; assembly: GCA_014155875.1. NCBI lineage: Eukaryota > Metazoa > Mollusca > Gastropoda > Stylommatophora > Helicidae > Cepaea > Cepaea nemoralis. The sequence goes on along the minus strand of JACEFZ010019047.1, from coordinate 829,746 downwards.
CCAACCTCCAGCCTGTCACTGTGCAATTGATTGAAAAAAGACTTACAACGCTGAAAATCTGGACATGGAATGTTCTTACCATGAGCACATGTGTTATTGAATAGGCTGTATATGTATGGCCAAAGTTTGAGGAATGTCTCACTGTGTTATTGGATCATCTGTATATGTATGAGCAAAGCTTGAGGAATGTCTCACTGTGTTATTGGTTCATCTGTATATGTATAGAAAGCTAGAAGAATGTCTCACTGTGTTGTTAAATCATCTGTATATGTATGGGCAAAGCCTGAGGAATGTCCCACTGTGTTGTTAAATCATCTGTATATATATGGGCAAAGCCTGAGGAATGTCTCACTGTGTTGTTGTATCATCTGTATATGTAGGGGCAAAGCTTGAGGAATGTCTCACTGTGTTGTTAAATCATCTGTATATGTATGGGCAAAGCTTGAGGAATGTCTTGCTGTGTTGTTAAATCATCTGTATATATATGGGCAAAGCCTGAGGAATGTCTCACTGTGTTGTTGTATCATCTGTATATGTATGGGCAAAGCCTGAGGAATGTCTCACTGTGTTGTTGTATCATCTGTATATGTATGGGCAAAGCCTGAGGAATGTCTCACTGTGTTGTTGTATCATCTGTATATGTATGGGCAAAGCCTGAGGAATGTCTCACTGTGTTGTTGTATCATCTGTATATATATGGGCAAAGCCTGAGGAATGTCTCACTGTGTTGTTGTATCATCTGTATATGTATGGGCAAAGCTTGAGGAATGTCTCACTGTGTTGTTGTATCACCTGTATATGTATGGGCAAAGTTTGAGGAATGTCTCACTGTGTTGTTGTATCATCTGTATATGTATGGGCAAAGTTTGAGGAATGTCTCACTGTGTTGTTGTATCATCTGTATATGTATGGGCAAAGCCTGAGGAATGTCTCACTGTGTTGTTGTATCATCTGTATATGTATGGGCAAAGCCTGAGGAATGTCTCACTGTGTTGTTGTATTATCTGTATATGTATGGGCAAAGTTTGAGGAATGTCTCACTGTGTTGTTGTATCACCTGTATATGTATGGGCAAAGTTTGAGGAATGTCCCACTGTGTTGTTGTATTATCTATATATGTATAGGCAAAGCTTGAGGAATGTCTCACTGTGTTATTGGATCATCTATATATGTATAGGCAAAGCTTGAGGAATGTCTCACTGTGTTATTGGATCATCTATATATGTATAGGCAAAGCTTGAGGAATGTCTCACTGTGTTATTGGATCATCTATATATGTATAGGCAAAGCTTGAAGAATGTCTCACTGTGTTATTGGATCATCTATATATGTATAGGCAAAGCTTGAGGAATGTCCCACTGTGTTATTGGATCATCTATATATGTATAGGCAAAGCTTGAGGAATGTCCCACTGTGTTATTGGATCATCTGTATATGTATAGGGAAAGCTTGAGGAATGTCTCACTGTGTTATTGGTTCATCTGTGTATGTATAGGGAAAGCTTGAGGAATGTCTTGCTGTGTTATTGGTTCATCTGTGTATGTATATGGAAAGCTTGAGGAATGTCTTGCTGTGTTATTGGTTCATCTGTGTATGTATAGGGAAAGCTTGAGGAATGTCTTGCTGTGTTATTGGTTCATCTGTGTATGTATAGGGAAAGCTTGAGGAATGTCTTGCTGTGTTATTGGTTCATCTGTGTATGTATAGGGAAAGCTTGAGGAATGTCTTGCTGTGTTATTGATCATCTGTATACATATGAGCAAAGCTTGAGGAATGTCTTGCTGTGTTATTGATCATCTGTATACATATGAGCAAAGCTTGAGGAATGTCTCACTGTGTTATTGGTTCATCTGTGTATGTATAGGGAAAGCTTGAGGAATGTCTCACTGTGTTATTGGTTCATCTGTGTATGTATAGGGAAAGCTTGAGGAATGTCTTGCTGTGTTATTGGTTCATCTGTGTATGTATAGGGAAAGCTTGAGGAATGTCTTGCTGTGTTAATGATCATCTGTATACATATGAGCAAAGCTTGAGGAATGTCTTGCTGTGTTATTGGTTCATCTGTGTATGTATAGGGAAAGCTTGAGGAATGTCTTGCTGTGTTATTGGTTCATCTGTGTATGTATAGGGAAAGCTTGAGGAATGTCTTGCTGTGTTATTGATCATCTGTATACATATGAGCAAAGCTTGAGGAATGTCTTGCTGTGTTATTGGATCATCTATATATGTATGGGCAAAGTTTGAGGAATGTCTTGCTGTGTTATTGGATCATCTATATATGTATGGGCAAAGTTTGAGGAATGTCTTGCTGTGTTATTGATCATCTGTATACATATGAGCAAAGCTTGAGGAATGTCTTGCTGTGTTATTGGATCATCTATATATGTATGGGCAAAGTTTGAGGAATGTCTTGCTGTGTTATTGGATCATCTATATATGTATGGGCAAAGTTTGAGGAATGTCTTGCTGTGTTATTGATCATCTGTATACATATGAGCAAAGCTTGAGGAATGTCTCATTGTGTTGTTGTATCATCTGTATATGTATGGGCAAATCTTGAGGAATGTCTCACCACATGTTTAAATGTCTTAGGAAGCCAAGGTACCATAACAACATCACTCAGCGAGAGCAGATTTGTCTGTAACAATTGCCATAAGTCCAATCATCTTAAGTTGAGTACACGGGTACTTTACACATTGTGTATTTTCTGTGATGTAGTTTGGTGTACAAGGGTATTTTACACATTGTGTACTTTCTGTGATGTAGTTTGGTGTACAAGGGTACTTTACACATTGTGTACTTTCCATGATGTAGTTTGGTGTACAAGGGTAATTTACACATTGTATACTTTCTGTGATGTAGTTTGGTGTACAAAGATACTTTACACATTGTGAACTTTCTGTGATGTAGTTTGGTGTACAAGGGTGCTTTACACATTGTGTATTTTCTGTGATGTTGTTTGGTGTACAAGGGTACTTTACACATTTTGTACTTTCTGTGATATAGTTTCATGTACAAGGGTACTTTACACATTGTGTACTTTCTGTGATGTAGTTTTGTGTACAAGGGTACTTTACACATTTTGTACTTTCTGTGATGTAGTTTGATGTACAAGGGTATTTTACACATTGTTTACTTTCTGTGGTGTAGTTTGGTGTACAAGGGTACTTTACACATTTTGTACTTTCCGTGATGTAGTTTGGTGTACAAGGGTATTTTACACATTGTTTACTTTCTGTGGTGTAGTTTGGTGTACAAGGGTACTTTACACATTTTGTACTTTCTGTGATGTAGTGTGGTGTACATGTCTCCATGGTGAAGTGGTCAAGCCATCTGGCTCGGTCTCCGAAGGTTATGGGTTCAATTCCGGACCATGTCCTTCGGTTCACAAGTGCATTTTTTCGGAGACTCCTGGGGTCGTTGCTGGAACTACGGAGTTCATGCTTTATGCGACGCTTTCGGCAGCCCTCGCTGTGGAAAGAGATTGAGCCATATAGGATAAAACCTGGTGCAATGAAGTCGACCCTGTCAGCTTTTAAGCGACTACTTTTAATACAAGGGTACATTACATATTTTGTACTTTTTGTGATGTAGTTTGAACAATTATTTTCATTAGGGTCATTTACCCTGGCAAGTTAAAAGCAAACTAAAGTCTGCTTGTAGTCCAAAGCTGTATGGATGTCAAGAATAGGAGGAGACTATCACATTATTCATCTCAAGACACTCATCATGAAAGCAGTCAAAGGCGGATGTCACAAATCTTTCAAGTGGGTATGGAAGATATGAGTAAATGGCAATAATATCTTCTCAAGAATAAGTTATGAGCAGGTCACAAATCATTCAGTGGAAGACATGGGGAAATGGCTACAATATCTTCTCAAGAATAAGTTATGAGCAGGTCACAAATTTGGAGGGGAGAAGTGACATGTTCAAAACTTCCCACCAGTTTTCAGACTGATGAACCTGACATGACCACACATCACTCTACACATATAACCTGCAACACATCTCTCTATACATGTTTCCTGTAACACATTATACACTACATCTCTTTATACATGTTCCCCCTGTAACACATTATACAATATATCTCTCTACACATGTTCTTTGTAACACATACAACACATCACTCTACACATGTTCCCTGTAATACATCACCTTACACATGTTGCCTGTAACACACCATACAACACATCACTCTACACATTCCCTGTAACACATCACTCTACCTGTGTTCCCTATAACATACCATACACCCATCACTCTACACATGTTCCATGTAACACACCAAATAACACATCACTCTACACATTACCTTTAACACATAACTCTACACATGTTCCATGTAACACATTATACAACACATCACTCTACACATGTTCCTTGTAACACATACAACACATCACAATACACATGTTTCCTGTAACACATCACTCTACACTTGTTCACTGTAACACATTATATAACACATCAGTCTAAATGCATGTTCCCTGTAACACATCCCTCTATACATGTTCCCTGCAACACACCATACAACACATCACTCTGCACATATTCTCTGTAACACATTATTCATCACAACTTTAGTTTTCACTGATTAATCTGACATGACAAATCATGGTCGCTATATCATGTTATTCATCACTTCTTTTGTGCAAGACCTCTGAACTCGGAGTGGGTTCGCCTGATGGTGAGGGACACTCTTAATAGGGAAAGCTAAACCACACGCAAAGTTCAATCCATCAC